>PVKV010042741.1:0-10516 GCA_004027835.1 Alouatta palliata | reverse complement strand
AAAAAAAAAAAAAAAAAAAAGAAGTAAGTTAAAAATTCTGACGTTTTGGCCAGGCATGGTGGCTCACGCCTGTAATCCCAGCACTTTGGGAGGCCGAGGTGGGCAGATCACAAGGTCAGGAGATCAAGACCATCCTGGCCAACATGGTGAAACCCATCTCTACTAAACTACAAGAAAGAAAAAACAATTAGCCGGCATAGTGATGCGCACCTGTAGTCCCAGCTGCTCGGGAGGCTAAGGCAGGGAAATCGCTTGAACCTGGGAGGCAAAGATTGCAGTGAGCCAAGATCGTGCCACTGCACTCCAGTCTGGTGACAGAGCAAGACTCCATCTCAAAAAAGAAAAAAAAGGAAGAAAAATTCCAATGTTTTACAATGAAACTAACAAATCATTTCATGAAGTGGGCACAATCCATACAGCCCTCAACAAGGACATGTTAGAGATGTTTTAAAGCTGAGGATAAACTGGTCGCACCAAAGCCAGTGATGTTCTGCCTCACTTCAAAGCACTTCAGAGCCATCCTTCACAGGGCAGGATTTGTTGTAAGCAATTTTTCACAAACATTGATATGTATAGTGGCATCTCAGTATCCTGGTAAATGCAGATTCTGATTCACCAGGTCTTGGGGAGAGCCTCAGATTATGTGTTTCTAACAAGCTTCCAGGATTTACCAAGGCTGCTGGTCCATGGACCACACCATGAGCAGCAAAATTGTAAGGAAAGACCATCAGAATTGCAAGCAAAAGACTTAGACCCAATTTTCAGCTGTGTATTGATGAGCCATGTGAACTTGGTCAGAGCTCACTCTGAGTCTGTTTCCTTACCTGTAAAATGAGGTTATAATCATATCTCTATATGCCCCAAGAGCCTTGAGACTGTTGTCCACCATTCCTTTCCTAGCACTCCATCCCAAACGTGTACAGATGTATGTATGGGAGCATTTTTGAGCAAACATGTTCATCACAATACTATTTTTTTCTTTTTCTTTTCTTTTTTTGAGACGGAATCTCACTCTGTCACCCAGGCTGGAGTGCAGTGGCGTGATCTTGGCTCACTGTAACCTCCACTTCTTGGGTTCAATTGATTCTCATGCCTCAGCCTCCCAAGTAACTGAAACTACAGGCGTGTGCCAACATGCCTGGCTAATTGTTGTATTTTTAGTAGAGACAGGGTTTCACCATGTTGGCCAGGATGGTCTCGAACTCCCAGCCTCAGGTGATCCACCTGCCTCAGCCTCCCAAAATGCTGGGATTACAGGCATGAGCCGCTGCACCCAGCCCTCAATGCTTTTTGTAATAGTGAAATGAGAGAAACAACCTACATAGCCAAGATCAGGAAAACTTTTTCTTTCATTCTTTTTGTTTTTTTCCATTCACCATGGAATCAGAAGGTAAAACATTTTAGTAAGCTAAAATATATCCATTAAATTGAATATTAGGCAGTCATTTCAAATCTTGTCTAAGGAGAAGTACATCAAAAATGTTCGTGTGATAACAAAAATTTTTTTCTTTTTTTTGTTCACCATCTGAATTCCAGATAACAAAAAATTTTTAAGCCAAAATACAAAATTGGCTGTATCCATAGAATACCACACTAAATATATAAAATCCCTGCCCTGGCTGACTCACAGGAACACTGAGAATAAAATGAGACATTAATTATTACTTTTTTTTTTTTTTTTTTGAGATGGAGTCTCGCTGTGTCACCCAGGCTGGAGTGTGGTGGCCTGATCTCAGCTCACTGCAACCTCCAACTCCGGGGTTGTCCTGCCTCAGCCTCCCGAATATGTGGGATTACAGGTGCCCACCACTAGGCCCGGCTAATTTCTTGTATTTTTAGTAGAAACAGGGTTTTACCATGTTAGCCTGGCTGGTCTTGAACTCCTGACCTCAGGTGACCCACCCGCCTCAGCCTCCCAGAGTGCTGAGATTACAGAAGTGAGCCACCGTGCCTGGCAATTTTTTTTTTTTTTTTTGAGACAAAATCTCACTCTGTTGCCCAGCCTGGAGTGCAATGACATGATAGCTCACTGCAACCTCTGCCTCTGGGTTGAAGCAATTCTCCTGCCTCAGCCTCTCAGGTAGCTAGGACTACTTGTGCACACCACCACACCCGGCTAATTGTGTGTGTGTGTGTCTGTGTGTGTGTGTGTGTGTGTGTGTGTGTGTGTAATAGAGAGGGGATTTCAGCATGTTGGCCAGGTTAGTGTCAAACTCCTGACCTCAAGTCATCCACCCACCTCTGCCTCCTAAAGTGCTGAGATTATGGGCGTGAGCTACCGTGCCTGGCCGATAAATTAATTTATAACTTACTACATAACTATGAGGCATCACTACAATTATTTTCTAATGATGTTGAGAAAACCCAGGTCAGGTTTTGTCTCGTGCTGTGGCGGGCTGCCCTAATTCTGCAACATAACATTTCCTAGAAGGGCTGCCTTCTTCTTAGCAGGAAGAATCCATTCCGACTATGCTTGAAAATACGGATTCAAGAATGTCAGCTAAGAATGGCTCAGTTATCTGAGAGCACCTTTATAACCGCAGAACAAAAAAAAAAAAAAAAAAAAAAAAGAATGTCTCAGTTAAGGACTTTCAAGAAAAGAAAACCAAATAATGTATGTTTCCTACTTCTGTCGTTACCCTTTAGGAAGAGAAAAAAGGGGACGATTTTTAAACAAGTTTTCTAGACAAACTATTTAAAAGGAAAGAATTGAAGAGTAGAGGTGGTTTTAAGATCAAATAGTCTTGGGTTTGAGTTTCTGATTTGTCAGTTATTGGTTGTAGAACTTTGAACATGTCAAATGCCAGTTTCTCTGAGCTTCAATTTCCAAATCTGTAAAACGACTCTACTAGTATTTATCTCTTAAGGTTGTTTGAGGATGAAATGACATAATTATAAGTGAAATTGATGAAATAAATAATTATAATGAAAAGTGCTGAGTATAGTGTCTGGTAAACTAGATTCTCAATAAATATATATATATTTATACAACAGCCTATATATATATGTCCCTTTAAATTATTTTAAAGGGTGCAATCCAGTGGCACTTAGCTCATTCCTACACTGCTGTGCAGCCATTACCACTCTCTAGCTCTAGAACGTTTTCATTGCCCCAAAGGAAACTCCATAGCCATTAGGCAGTGACGCCCTATTCTCCACTTCCCCCAGCCCCTAGCGAATCTGCTTGTCTCTCTATGGATTTGCTTATTCTGCACATTTCAGACATACATGTATTGTGTGATACGTGGAGTCATACAATATGTAGCCTTTTGTTCTGGTGTCCTTTACTTAGCATGTTTTTAAGGTTTATCCAGGTTGTATAATAGCATGTATTATGTATCTTAATTCCTTTTTATGGTTGAATAATATTATTTTTTTTAAATTTAAGTATGTATTTATGTATTTATTTAGAGACAGGGTCTTGCTCTGTTGCCCAGGCTGGAGGGCCGTGGTACGATCATTGCTCACTATAACCTCAAACTCCTGGGTGCAAGTGATCTTCCTGCCTCAGCCTCCCAAGTAGCTAGGACTACAGGTATACACCATCACATCTAGCTGCCTGCTGGAATTATTCAAACTAGCCAATACTAAACTGCTTTTTTCTTTCTTTCTTTTTTTTTTTTTTCTATTCATATTGAATGTATCCAACTGATCTAAACAGTTTACCCTACCATGCTTTGCCTTTTCTGCTGAAACCCCAATAAAGGCTGTGGCCTATGCCTTCCCCTCACCCCTTCTCCATGTCATCACGAAGTCACCTTCATAAGTTAAAAAATCCTGCAGGTATAATTGAGAGTTCTACCCTCTGAACTTCCTAATCAGACGAAATAATGGATTTCTTTGTTTGTTTGTTTGTAGAGATGGGGTCTTGTTTGTTTGTTTGCAGAGATGGGGTCAAGCTGGTCTCAAACTCCTGGGCTCAAGCGATCCTCCTGTGGGGGCCTCCCAAAGTGCTAAGATTACAAGGATCAGCCATCACACTAATCTGAATTTCTTTTTTGACCTAAGCTAATTTGAGATGAGTTTCTGTCACTTGCAACCTAAAGAATCCAGACTAATACCTACATATCCCCAGGTTCTACCTCAAACTGTAGAATCTGCACTTTTTTTTTCTTTTAAGATGGAGTCTTGCTCTGTCGATAATCTCGGCTCACAGCAACCTTCACCTCCCAGGTTCAAGGGATCGTCCTGCCTCAGCCTCCAGAGTAGCTGGGTTTACAGACACACATCACCATTCCTGGCTAATTTATTTTTTTGTATTTTTAGTAGAGACAGAGTTTCACCATGTTGGCCCGGCTGGTCTCGAACTCCTGACCTCAGGTGATCTGCCCTCCTCGGCCTCCCAGAGTGCTGGGATTACACACCAGCCACCACGCCAGCCTAGAATCTGCATCTGAATAAGATAATTAGCCAACTATGCATAGACCCCAGGGTAGAGTTTGAGAACCTTCAGTAGAGGGCACAAAAGGCCACGACAAGTTAATAAGCATAAGCAGATGGAATGAAATCAAGATCTGATTTGGGTTTCGGGAAAATCACTTCTGGCAGTTGTTTTGGAAGATGGACCAAGAGGGTAAGAGATGATAGGCCACTCCCGGGCCTGACCAGGCCACACACAGACTGGTGGTGCAGATTCCCCAAGGTCTTATGCCATTCCTAGGCCACTGGGTGTAAAAGGAAAAGGAAGGGATGTGGGCATTTGCTGACGCCCGGAGCCCGGTCTGCTCCCTTTGTGCTACTTGCCCAAGAGGGCGTATTTTTGGGAAGGGGTGTGTTCTGAAAGCAAGGAGGAAGTCGCCACCCCGTTGGAAAGAATCTGCCACCCTGCCTTCCAGCTGAAATATCAGATAGTCTGTTCTTCTCGGGCAGCAGGGAACTGGAATGGCCAAGGGTTGTTTTTCTTTTCTTTTCTTTTCTTTTCTTCTTTTTGAAAGATTGCATGAAAGAACATGATGTTTTAGGTTCACAAAGGGAAAAAAGATAAGGGAAAAGTGGCAAGTTAGAAAGCCCATTGTGTATGTTATCTCTGTTATTTTAGAACAAAAAAATAAGTATGGCAGACTGGGATCACAGTTCGTGCCAGCCTGGTCCAAAACTGTCGCTTTCATCTTTGTCCTTGGTTTTATATTTTGGCAGAGGGTTTTCCTTCAGAGTTTTCTGGTGCTCAGAACCTCATTGACTGGCTAAGGAAGAGCCTGGGAGGCCAGGGCAGCTTTGTTCTTAGAAGCAGACACCCATTAGCTAAGCTCGTAAACCCGATTGGATGAAACTGGAAGGCCAATGTATTTAACAGTAGACTTTGGTTTTTTGTTTTGTTTATTGAGACAGAGTCTTGCTGTGTCACCCAGGCTGGAGTGCAGAAGTGGCACCATCTTGACTCACTACAACCTCTGCCTGCTGGGTTCCAGTTCTTCTCATGCCTCAGCCTCCCTTGTAGCTGGGATTATAGGTATGCACCATCACGCTTGGCTAATTTTTGTATTTTTAGTAGAGACGGGGTTTCACCATGTTGGCCAGGCTGACCTTGAACTCCCGACCTCAAGTGATTCTCCCATCTTGGCCTCCCAAAGTGCTAGGATTACAGGTATAACAGTAGACTTCACACTATAGGCTTTGGCTAGCTGAGCTGGAGCTCAGACACTTAATGTAGCCAAACTCTCCAGTAAATAATCATAATGATGAAAGTAATAATAAGAACTAACATTTACTGAGCACCTACTATGTGCTAGTCACTGTGCTGGGCACTTACATGAATTTTTTCACTTAATCTGAAGTGGGTAGTTTTGTTATTCTTATTTACAGATGAGAAAATTGCAGCACAAAGAAGGTAAGCCATTTGCCCAAGGTCATATGTCAACTCCCCATCTGGCCCTTGAACTGGAAGTGAAACTTGTGAACAGAAAGTTGACGGAAAACTTGGATGAGAGACTTTGTGGGCATAAGCAGAGCTGCCCTGGAGTACAAATAGAGCAGATGACATTCTCCCAACCTCCTCTCCCCAAGGCAGGTGGTTTTAGAAGGCTGGAGAGATGGCCTGGGCACACGCTTTGGTGTCACCAGGTGGAGTCCCTTCAACTTTGGCCTCCATGAGATTTCATCAACTGGCTTCATGGGCCAGGGACCTAGACCAATGGAAGCTGAAGCTGAAGAGGAGGGCGAGGTAGACTGGCAGGCTGATTTGAGAATGTGTGCGTGAGGTCCTGTGTGTGTGTGTGTGTGTGTGTGTGTGTGTGTGTGTGTGTGTGTGGCGGGGAAGGCACAGAAGTTACTTGGGAATACTGCGGGAATACGGTGGTAGATGCTAAGCTCCTCCTTGAGCATGTAGCAGTGTAATTTGGTCATACATAACTGACTTCCATTTGCATATTCCAGTTCTTGAAGCCAAATGCTGGAGGTGACACTGGATGACAAGGAACTGCCATGGGGACCCTGAGTGCCCATGTTACCTGAACCAGGGCATCGCTCCCTGAAGGTGGAGCCACAGGGGCTGTCTTACTGTAATACATTCACCTCACCCTCCACTGCTGTCTTGGAGCATGTAGCACAATTGGAATTGAGCCGTTTGTCAAACCTCTCTTTCCTCTGCTGGACTGTCAGCTCCATGAGGGCAGAAATCACTTCTGTCGGTTCTCCGCTCTAACCTCGGCACCTCACACAAAATCAGAGCGTGGCAAACACTCAATACATAATATTTCTTGGTTGGGCACTGTGGCTCACAGCTGTAATCCCAGCTCTTTGGGAGGCTGAGGTAAGAGGATTATTTGAGACCAGCCTGGGTAACAGAGAGAGACCTCGTCACTACCAAAAAATAAATAAAAATTATTAAAAATTAGGCTGCTGTGCTTATGGAGTAGCCATTCTTTTGTTTATTTACTTCCTTTTTTTTTTTTTTTTTTCTTGAGATGGAGTTTCCCAGGCTGGAGTGCAGTGGTATGATCTCAGCTGACTGCAACCTCCACCTCCTGGGTTCAAACAATTCTCCTTCCGAAGCCTCCCGAGTAGCTGGGACTACAGGAGCCCACCCCCACGCCCAGCTAATTTTTCTATTTTTAGTAGAGATGGGGTTTCACCATGTTGGCCAGGCTGGTTTTGAACTCCTGACCTTAGCTGATCCACCAGCCTCAGCCTCCCAAAGTGCTGGGATTACAGGCATGAGCCACCACACCTGGCTTGTTTATTTACTTCTAAAATAAACTTGCTTTCACTTAAAAAAAAAAATTAGCCAGGCATGATGGTGCATGCCGGTAGTCCTGGCTACTCAGGAGGCTGGAGCAGGAGGATCAGTTGAGCCCAGGAGTTCAAGGTTGCAGTGAGCTATGATCATGCCACTGCACTCCAGCCTGGGCAACAGAGTGGGACCCTTTCTCTAACAATAATAATAATAGTAATACTATTTCTCTGTTCTTCACACAGACAAGTTTCTCAAGTCATCTCTCTGTCTTACCACCCATTCCCTCTTCTGCCTATTCCAATCTTGGGACCCTCTGTTCTTCCTCAGGACCTTTGCACTTGCTGTGATGTGCTTGGAAGGCTCTTCCAGAACACGTTATTGTTTGCTCTCCCACTGTCTTCAGTTCTCTGCTCAAATGGAACTTTACCAGACCACCTTGTAAAAAGTAGCAACCCTATCCCCATCCTTGGTTCTTCTGCATTCCCCTTAATCTGCTTTTTTTTTTTTTTCTGTAGCTCTTATCACTATCTAAAATACTACATATTTACTTGTTTATTTGTATATAGATCATCTCTCAATCATGGAGTAGAATATATGCTCTATGAGGGAGAGACTTTGTATCTTTTGTTTCTTATTTATTCCTAGCATACAGTAGACAAATATTTGTGTAGGGAGAGGGAGGAAGGGAGGGAAGGGAGGGGAAAAAGAGGGGAGGGGAGGGGAAGGGAAGGGAGGAGGGAGGAGGGAGGGTGAGAGTAAGGGAAGAGGGAGGAAGGGAGGATGAGAATAAGGGAGGGAGGAGAGGGGAGAGAGGAAGGAAGGAAGGAGGGAGGGAGGGATGGAGGGAGGGAGGCAGGGAGGAGAGGGAAGGGAAGAGGGGAGGGGAGGCGGGGAGGAAGGAAGAGAAAGTAAGGAAGAACTACAGCATTTCTCATTCGGGTAGAGAAAGAATTGAGGAGACTGAGAAGTGGCCAGAGAGATAGGAAAAGAGAAACCAGGCACATGAAGGATAATAGTATATAGAGAAAAGTTCCTTGTTTTTTGTTTTTGTTTTGAGACGGACTCCCACTCTCACCCAGGCTGGAGTGCAGTGGTGCGATCTCCACTCATTGCACCCTCCGCTTCCCAGGTTCAAGCAATTCTCCCGCCTCAGCCTCACAAGTAGCTGGGACTACAGGCACCCACCACCACGCCCAGCTAATTTTTGTGTTTTTAGTAGAGACGGGGTTTCACCATGTTGGTCAGGCTGGTCTCGAACTCCTGACCTCAGGTGATCCACCCACCTTTGCTTCCCAAAGTGCTGGGATTACAGGCGTGAGCCACCGCACCTGGCCAGCATTGTGTGTGTGTGTGTGTGTGTGTGTGTGTGTGTGTGTGTGTGTGTGTGTGTGTGTGTTGAAATATACTTAACAAATTTCACATTTTTAACCATTTTAAGTGGATGGCTCTATAGCACTAAACACATTCGCACTATTGTGCGACGGTCACCACCATCCATCTCCAGAACTTTCTTCATCTTCCCACAGTGAAACTGTACCCATTAGTCACCACCATCCATCTCCAGAACTTTCTTCATCTTCCCACAGTGAAACTGTACCCACTAAGCACCAGCTCCCTGTCCCACCTCTCTCCCGCTCTTGGCAGCCGCCATTTTACTTTCGATCTCTGTGCATTTGACTATTCTAGTATCTCATGTAAGTGGAATCGTACAGTATCGTCTTACTGTGACTACTAGCATACGCACAGATTTCAAGGTCCTATTTGGGGTCTCCATTCCTTCTCCTGATAACTCTCTCTGTCAAAATAATCTGATCAACTTCCAAATTAAATAGCACATATAGGCTTCACAGGCAAGTGACCTGTGCAGTTACCTGGACGTCTCTGTACTTGGTTTAATGTTATCCTCTTGACATCTGGAAGTTATTATAATTTTTTTTTTTTTTTTACAGATGCCTAAACTTTTTATTTCACACAGCTATGCAAGTTGTGAGGCCAAGGACATGACTGCAAACAAGGTTTAACTTAAATGAATAGCCAGGCATAGTGGCTCACGCCTGTAATCCCAGCACTTTGGGAGGCCTAAAGGGTGAATTATCTGAGGTCAGGAGTTCCAGACCAGTCTGGCCAATATAGTAAAACCCCATCTCTACTAAAAATACAAAAAATTAGCTGGGTGTGGTAGCACACGTCTCTAATCCTAGCTGCTCGGAGAGCCGAGGCAGGAGAATCGCTTTAACCCGGGAGGCAGAGGTTGCAGTGAGCTGAGATAGCGCCATTGCACTCCAGCCTGGGCAACAGAACAAGACTCCATCTCCCATCCCTCCCCCTCAAGAAAAAAAAATTGATTACATAAATAAGCTTTCTTCCCCATGAAAATACTACTTATTTCACACTTGGTCTAACACACACAAAATCCCCACCCTATCTGGCACAGATACACTTAATAGGCAATATAAACTACAATTGCCATTTTATTTTTCTCCAGAGAATAGTTGTCTTCAATCTTCTCCTCAGCTCCTTACATGGGTTTTGGTGGGGGTCGTGGGGCAGCGCCCGCAGGTCTAAATCGGGGTGGGGGTGTTCGGTCCTTGCGGGCTTCACGAGATCGATTCCTGACTACTTTGCTGTGAATTGCACAACTCACACAGTAATGTAGCTTCACATAGAGCTTGGGAAGTATATAGGCATCAAAGACGCTCGCTTCAGAAATATCCCTGACTGCTGCGGCCTCCACTGTTTCGAATGACGAATTTCTTAATGGCCTTGTCCTTGGGCACGCATCGGGCACAGTTCGTGCAGCGAATAGGCTGAACATGGCCGCGGCCCTTTTTGGCACGACCGTTGTTCCTTCTTTTCTTTGTCATCTTGGAAGGTCGCAGCGAAGAAAGCTATCATTTTTTAACATGAGGATATGTATTTTCATTTTGCACTGGGTCCCACCAATTATGTAACCAGTCCTGCTCCCAAATGCGTAACTTTACCCTGGACTATTCTTTTGAGCACGTGTCTCATCCACCCGGATGTCCACTTGGCATCTCCACTTGAATGATTTCAAGACATGCCAGGCTGGGCATGGTGGCTGACACCTGTAATCCCAGCACTTTGGGAGGCCGAGATGCGTGGATCACGAGGTCAGGAGTTCGAGACCAGCCTGACCAACATGGTGAAACCCCGTCTTTACTAAAAATACAAAAATTAGCCAGGGGTGGTGGTGCGCGCCTGTAATCCCAGCTACTCAGGAGGCTGAGGTAGGAGAATCACTTAAACTTGGGAGATGCAGGTTACGGTGAGCTGAGATCGCGCCACTGCACTCCAGCCTGGGTGACAGAGCGAGACTCCGTCTCC
>PVKV010042740.1:0-10516 GCA_004027835.1 Alouatta palliata | reverse complement strand
TATCTGTTTTTATATATATATATATATATATATATATATATATATATATATATATATATATTTGACAGGTTTATTGAAAGGCAATTTATATATCATAACATTCACTTGATTAAAATTACCAGTTCAAAGATACTTTCAGTATATTCAGCGTTGTACACCATTATCATCATCTAATTTTAGGACATTTCTTATAATTGTGGGTCTTAAATGACACCTCCTTACAGATGCTCTGCCTGCCTATCTTTAACAGAACTACACTCTGTATTTCCTACTTCTTTCCTTTGGACACTCATAACTATCTGTTGTTATTTTCCTTAGTTATTGGCCTCCTTCCTTGTTGTCTATCTCTCTCAGCAGAAGATAAATTTCTTAAGGAGAAGCTCTTTATGTCTCTCGTGAACTTCGTTGCAGTCCAGCTAGTAAGGAAGCACAGGGCCTGCCTATATTATGTGGTCACTAAAAACATTTGCTGAAGGAATAATCTAGCAAGACATAGTTACCAAAGTAAATGGGCCTGTGGAGCAATGGGGAATTGGTCATCCTGATTAAACTCTGACAGTGAGGATGAAGGCCAAGCAGGAGGGCACTGAGCCAATAACCCAGTCGTCCGTCTGCTGTTTGGAAGACTGAGAAGACCACTCAGCTTCTTTAACAACTAGGAACAGTTGGGAGTGAACACCTCAAGAAGAAAATTCCACTGCTAATAAAATAGGTGGATCTCTTCCAATTAATTAGAAAAATTAAAAGATATCATAATATTTGCAGGTAAACTGGCAAAGAAATTCGTATTTCTCACTTCAACACGTAAAACACACAAACTAAATGTCTCTTTATACATCAATCCCATATCCGGTGTTGTTAACTAAGTGTGGTTATACAGGGCAATGTACAGTTCCGGAGCTAGAAAGCCAGAATTTGTATTCTTATTCTGTCACTTACTAGCCATGTGACTTTGGGCAAAGTACTTAGCTGGTTTGTGCTTTCCTTTGTACATTTATAAAACAGACATATTGATAGCTTCCATATCATAAGAGCTGTTTTGAGTATTAAATGAGAATCATCAGGAAACCGTTGCATACTGAGTGCCATATGTCATCCTAGTGTTGCAGAAGTAGCGGTAGTCTTTACAGTGGTGGTATTGCTGGAGGTGGTAGAAATAGTAGTAGGTAGCAGTAAAATAATAGAGGTGCAGCCCATTATGACTGTTTTATGGGGCAAAACTTTAGATTTAGCTCAGGGTCAAGCCGTGTCAAATACAAGGTTCTAAATTCATATAGAGTTGACTAGCACTCATGATGTTTCCTGTCATAAAACAAGATGACTTGACACAACAGAATTTTCTTTAAGAAGTGAGGGAGTCAGCAGATTTGTAGTGGCTGCTGCTGCTGGAAAACTCATAACACATAATTTATGCTCAGCTTTGGCCCACAGAACGTATCAGAAGGACAGCCATATTCTTTAGTGTGTGAATGTGTGTGTGTAAAATGATGTGTATTGGACTGTGACTCTGTTCCAAGAAGGACATAAGAATTTCATTATTTTATGAAATCAAGTGGGAAAATAGTGAACCATCCTGAAAACTAAGCCATAGTATTTAGAAATCAAGAGAATCATTTGTAGAGGGGCAAGGTACCGGTGTGGACTTGTTAACAGTATTTGCAATGTGTCCTCTTTATGGATGGATAACACTGAAGACCACATTTAGCATTTTAGTTGACTTCACAATTGATTCATCCTGGGGATCCACTCGCCCTTCACATGTATTGTCCTAGGAAACTGGAAAGAAGAATGGAAAAGTCGTTTTATCTCATGATCTGCAACAAAAGCTGCTCTAGATACAGGCCTAACTGCCAGCCCAATAGCAGGGAGTGAGAACAATTATTTAATGATCCAATGAAAATCACAAAAAGTGCTATAAAGAAGAATTATTCAGCATAAACACGGGTATGTGAGCCACCTTTAGGTGAAAAACAAATATGTTCTTTTTAAATGGAGCCTAAAGGTTTATTTTCTATCTGTGAAGAGAAACACAGATCTAGTGAACATACCTTAGAATATTAAGTAGAATGAAGATGAACACTTGTGCTCGCTTCAGCAGCTCATATAGTAAAATGGGAATGATACACAGAAGATTAGCATGGCCCCTGCTCAAGGATGACAGACAAATTCGTGAAGATGTCCATATTTTTAGAATTAAACATACGACCTACCACCATAAAAACCCCAGAAGAAAACATCGGAAAGACCATTCAGGACATAGGCATAGTCAAGGACTTCATGACTAAAACATCAAAAGCATTGGCAACAAAAACCAAAATAGGCAAATGGGATCTAATTAATTTCTGGAGCTTCTGTACAGCAAAAGAAGCAATCATTAGAGTGAACCAGCAACCAACAGAATGGGAAAATCTGTTTGCAATCTCCCCATCTCACAGAGGGTGAAAATCCAGAATCTACAAAGAACTAAAACAGATTTACAAGAAAAAGGCAAACAAACAGACAAATCAGCTCAAAAGTGGGCGAAGGATATGAACAGACACTTTTCAACAGAAGACATATACGAGGCCATTAAACATATGGAGAAATAAATGTTCATCATCACTGGTCATTAGAGAAACGCAAATCAAAACCACATTGAGATACAATCTGATGCCAGTTAGGACAGCCATCATTAAAACATCTGGAGACAACAGATGCTGGAGAGGATGTGGAGAAACAGGAACACTTTTTCACTGTTGGTGGGAGCATAAATTAGTTCAACCACTGTGGAAGACAGTGTGGTGATTCCTCAAGGACCTAGAAATAGAAATTCCATTTGAGCCAGCAATCCCATTACCTGGTATATATCCAAAGGTTGATAGACTGTTCTGTTGTAAAAACACACGCACACGTATGTTCATTGCAGCACTGCTTACAATAGCAAAGACCTGGAACCAACCCAAATGCCCATTCATGATAGACTGGATAAAGAAAATGGGGCACAGGTACAGCATGGAATACTATGCAGCCATAAAATATGACGAGTTTGTGTCCTTTGTAGCGACATGGTTGAATCAGGAAACCATCATTCTAAGCCAACTGACACAAGAACACAAAATGAAACATCACATGTTCTCACTCATAGGCCGGTGTTGAACAATGAGAACTCATGGACGAAGGGAGTGGAGCATCACAAACTGAGGTCTGTTGGAGGAGACTAGGGGAAGGACAGCAGAGGGTAATGTGGTTGGGGAGGGATAACACGGGGAGAAATGTCAGATATAGCTGACATGGGTGATGGAGGTAGCAAAGCACATTGCCATGTATGTACCTATGCAACAATGCTGCATGATGTGCACATGTATCCTAGAACCTAAAGTAAAATTACACACACATCCACTCAGACAGACATATATATGCACATATATGTATATATACAAATGTGTATGTGTGTATATATACAAGTATATGTGAGTGTGTGTATATATATATATTTACATGCATAAATACATATATATTTATATATATACACAGCGAGAGTGAGAGACAGAGAGAGAGAAAATTGACAACTTAAAGAAAGTACTTTATTGTATAGGTCAATTGAAATACTAGAATTTTAATTTCAATAACTGACATCAGTTTACACAAGAGAAGACTGAAGACTTCAAGAGTTTGCCTAATTGATTGAACAGGTAGTGTCTGTGCCCAAATTAGAAACAGGAAATGGTTTTCAAAGAAAAAAGTGTAACATTTAAAGAAAAAAATATACAGAGAGTGGTTAGATATTAATGTTTACTCAACATTTATTCTAAATCAACAACAAAATAAAGCAGATTTACACAAAAATACTTTGAAATGTAACACGCAAAATCTAAAGTGGTACGATTATCACATGAAATAGGTTTTCAAAGTCTGTTTTGACATTGTTGTGCTCTGAATTTTAGGAAATCAAGAGAAAAAAGATTAACTAGTCTTTGTGTATCATATGCAATCATGTAAGTATAGCTTCGTATGGTAGATTAATAAAGTGTCATATTCTTTCTGAAGAGCTATACATCTTGGAATGTGCATGGAATTATATGTTCATATCACTGAGTAAAATATTGAAACAGACAAATGTATTTTATCCAAAAGAGGAAGTTGTGATGTGGCAAGAATTCCTAATAATTACATTTATCTAAACACTGAGACGTATAGACAAGTAATAAAATATTTTATTGGCAAACATTTATAAAGTATGTCCATCAGAGACTAATTTGAACATTCTGACACAAGTTGAGAATGAATCCCTTGGCCAAGCACGGTGGCAGACACCTGTAATCCGAGCACTTTGGGAGATGGAAGAAGGTGGATCACGAGCTCACCAGATCGAGACCATCCTGGCCAGCATGGTGAAACCTCGTCTCTAATAAAATGACAAAGTTATTAGCCAGGCATGATGGTACATGCCTGTGGTCCCAGCTACTCTGGAGTCTGAGGAGGAAGTATTGCTTGAACGCAGGATGCAGATGTTGCAGTGAGCCAAGATTGTGCCACTGCACTCCAGTGCTGTGACAGAGCAAGACTCCAACTAAAATAAATAAATACATAAATACATAAATAAAGGTGAGCCTGCATCTAAGTAAATAAATGCAAGCCTGCCTCTAAATCATTATAGAGTTAGATAAGTAAATAAATAAATGTTGCCAGCCTGGGTACAAATAAATAAATCAGTAAACGTGAGCTGGCCTCCTAATAATCAGATAGCCAGAGACATAAATACATGAATCCAAGCCTGTCTCCAAATACATAAACAAAGAAATGTGGCCTAATTCTCCAGAAGTAAGAACATCATTAAATGAATAAATAATATCGGGTCTGCCTCTAAATAAATAGATTAATATGTTGATAAATAAAGCAATAAATAAACTGACCCACTTGGTGGCGCATGATTTTAATCCCTCACCCACTGGGAGCCTGAGCTGGGTATATCACCTGAGGTCAGGACACCCAGACAAGCCTGACCAAAGGGTGAAACAAAGCCTGTCTCTGTTTAAAAACATATTGAGATGAAAATAACTAACTAAGTAAATACATCAATAAATGCCAGCCTGTATCCAAGTAAATAAATTCAAGCCTCCCTCTAAATCAGTATACATACAGATACATACATGAATAAATGCCAGCCTGCACACAAATACATATGTGTATCAGTAAAGGTTTCACGCCTGCATCTAAATAAATAAATGAGTAAATGCGTGTTGGCCTCTAAATAATTAGATAGCTGGATAAATACGTGAATTGCAGCCTTCCTACAAATATATAAATATATAAATAAATAAATGAATAAATGCAACGTGCTTCTCCATAAATACGCCAGAAAATAAAAAATCAAATAAATAGGAGTCTGTCTCTAAATAAATACATTAACATATAGATAACTCAATCAACAAATAGCCACGCTTGGTGGCTCATGCTTATAATTCCCCGCCCATTGAGAGCTTGAGCCAGGTATATCTCCTGAGATCATGACACGAAGACCAACCTCTCCAAGATGTTGAAACCCTGTCTCTATTTACAAACATAATAAGATGAAACTAAATAAATAAATCAATGCAAGCCTGTCTCCCTGCCTTTAAGTAAATACATAAATATGTAAGTAAATAAATATATAAAGACAAGGTGCAGTGGCTCACGGCTGTAATTCCAGATCTTTGGGAGACCGAGACAGGCGGATCACAAGGTCAAGAGATCGAGACAATCTTGGCTAACATGGTGAAACCCCGTCTCCACTCAAATACAAAACTATTAGCCAGGTGGGGTGTCACGCCATTGTGCTTCAAGTTACTTGAGAGGCTGAGGCGGAAGAATCGCCTGAACCCATGAGATAGAGGTTGCAGTGAGCCAAGATTTCACCACTGCACTCCAACCTGGTGACAGAGCAAGACTCCGTCTGAAATAATAAATAAATAAATGCGAGCCTGCATCTAAGTAAATAAATGCAAGCCTGCCTCTAAATCATTTTACAGATAGATAAGTAAATAAATAAATGTAAGCCTGCACACACATATATAAGTATATAAATAAATGTTGCGAACCTGGGTCTAAATAAATAAATCAGTAAATGTGAGCCTACCTCTAAATCATTAGATGGCTAGATAGATAAATACATATATTCAAGCCTTCCTGCAAATATATAAATAGATACATAGATACATGTGACCTGCTTCTCCATAAGTACCTAAGTAAATAAATAAATAAATAAATTCGAGTCTGCCTCTAAATAGATCCATTAATAGATAAGCACATCAGCATGCAAATAGCCATGCTCGCTACACCATTCCTTTAATCCCACGCCCATTGGGAGCCTGATCTGTGTATGTAACCTGAGGTGAGAACATCTAGACCAGCCTGGCAAAAATTGTGAAAGAAACCCTGTATCTATTTAAAAAATATATATGGTGACACTAATTTAATCAATTCAATAATTAACTAATGCCAGGCCGCCCACCTGCCTCTAAGTAAATAAATAAATCAATAAATAAGTAAATAAATAAGTAAAACCTAGGCGAGGTGCCTCACAGCTGTTATCCAAGCATTTTTGCAGGCTGGGAAGGGTGGATCACCATTTCAAGAGATCGAGACCATCACAGCCAACATGGTGAACCCCCATCTGGAATAAAAATACAAAATTATTAGCCAGGTGTGGTGGCACGAGACTGTGGTCCCAGCTACTCCAGAAGCTGAACTGGAACAATCACTTGAACCCCAGAGCCCAAACGCAGTACGAGGAAGAATGAATTAGGAAGGAACTACCAAACACTTGTATAGCCAGCAGATCTCACGAGAACTCCCTCCCATAGGGAAACTGCCTCAATGATTCAATTATTACATCCACCTGGTCTCTCGCTTCACAGGTGACGATTATGGAGATCACAATTCAAGTTGAGAGTCTGGGTAGGAGCACAGCCACATCTTATTACCAATTTTGAAATTGGTACCTTAAGTATGATTGCATGTTAGGCCATGTGGAAACAATTACTCTAATGAAGGTCACCTAGAGAAATGCAATGATATGCTTAGGCTTAGATTATTGAAAATATACAGAAGCTGGAATTATGAATTGATTAAAATAATTAGTATCTATCACTTGAGTAATGAGATCTCAGGTTCCTCCCTCCTGAACTCTATCAATAATTAGCAAGTGGAATATTTTTAAGGTTTAAACTCACAGACTACTGAAGTGTAAAAACTGTAACTCAGATGAACAAGTGATAATCTACCCAAAAGAGCCAAATCTCATATAAAAACCGAATTTACCCAAATTAGGTAACAGAATTTTCAATAGGCATAGAAGCAGAAAATACAAAGCCGTCTACTTCTGGTCATACCACTGCTGGATATCAATATCTGGTTATATATATATATGTACACATATATTTGTATATATATATTTTTTACAGGTTTAATGAAATGTAATTTATGTATCATAACATTCACTTGATTAAAATTACCAATTCAAAGATACTTTCAGTATATTCAGCATTGTACACCATTATAATCATCTAATTTTAGGACATTCCTTATAATTGCGGGTTTAAATGACACCTCCTTACAGATGCTCTGCCTGCCTATCTTTAACAGAACTACCCTCTGTATTTCCTACTTCTTTCCTTTGGACACTCATAACTATCTGTTGTTATTTTCCTTAGTTACTGGCCTCCTTCCTTGTTGTCTATCTCTCCCAGCAGAAGATAAACTTCTTAAGGAGAAACTCTTTATGTCTCTCGTGAACTTCTTTGCAGTCCAGCTACTGAGGAAGCACAGGGCCTGCCTATATTATGTGGTCACTAAAAACATTTTCTGAATTAATAATCTAGCAAGACATAGTTACCACAGGAGATGGGCCTGTGGAGCAATGGGGAATTGGTCATCCTGGGGAAACTGTGACAGTGAGGATGAAGGCCAAGCAGGAGGGCACTGAACCAATAACACAGCAGTCCGTCTGTTGTTTGTAAGAGTGAGAAGACCCCTCAGCTTCACTAAAAACTAGCAAGAGTTGGGAGTGAAGACCTCAAGAAGAAGATTCCACTGCTAATAAAATAGGTCTATATTTTCCAATTAATAAGATAAATTAAAAGATATCATCATATTTGCAGCTATACTGGCAAAGAAATTCGTATTTCTCAATTCAACACATAAAACACACAAACTAAATGTCTCTTTATACATCAATCCCATATCTGGTGTTGTTAACTAAGTGTGGTTATACAGGGCAGTGTACAGTTCTGGATCTTGAAAGCCAGAGTTTGCATTGTTATTCTGCCACTTACTAGCCATGTGACTTTGGGCAAAGTACTTAGCTGCTTTGAGCTTTCCTTTGTACATCTATAAAACAGACATATTGATAGTTTCTATATCATAAGAGCTGTTTTTAGTATGAAATGAGAATCATCAGGAAACTGATGCATACTGAGTGCCATATGTCATCACAGTGTTGTAGAAGTAGCAGTAGTCTTTACAGTGCTGGTATTGCTGGAGGCAGTAGAAATAGTAGTAGGTAGCCATGAAATAATAGAGGTGCAGCCCATTATGACTATTTTATGGGGAAAAACTTTAGATTTAGCTCAGGGCCAAGCCGTGTCAAATACAAGGTACTAAATTCATATAGAGTTGACTAGCATAAAACAAGATGTTTTATGTTTCCTGTCATAAAACAAGATGACTTGACACAACAGGTTTTCTTTAAGAAGTGAGGGAGTCAGCAGATTTGTAGTGGCTGCTGCTGCTGGAAAACTCATAGCACATAATTTATACTCAGCTTGGGCCCGCAGAACGTGTCAGAAGGACAGCCATATTCTTGAGTGTGTGAATGTGTGCGTGTAAAATGATGTGCATTGGACTGTGACTCTGTTCCAAGAAGGACATAAGAATTTCATTATTTTATGAAATCAAGTGGGAAAATAGTGAACCATCCTGAAAACTAAGCCATAGTATTTAGAAATCAAGAGAATCATTTTTAGAGGGGAAAGGTACCAGCATGGACTTATTAACAGTGTTTGCAATGTGTCCTCTTTATGGATGGATAACACTGAAGACCACATTTATCATTTTAGTTGACTTCACAATTGATTCATCCAGGGGATCCACTGGCCCTTCACATGTATTGCCCAAGGAAATTGGAAGGAAGAATGGAAAAGTGGTTTGATCTCATGATCTGCAAGAAAAGCTGCTCTAGAAACAGGATTTAACTGCCAGCCCGAAAGCAGGGAGTGAGAACAATTATTTAATGATCCAAGGAAAATCATAAAAAGTGCTATGAAAGAAGAGTTTTTCAGCATAAACATGGGTATGTGAGCCACCTTTAGGTGAAAAACAAATATATTCTTTTTAAAAGCAGCCTAAACGTTTATTTTCTATCTGCGAAGTGAAACACAGACCTAGTGAACATACCTTAGAATGTTAAGTAGAATGAAGATGAACACTTGTGCTTGCTTCAGCAGCACATATAGTAAAATGGGAACGATACACAGAAGATTAGCATGGCCCCTGCACAAGGATGACACACAGATTCGTGAAGATTTCCATATTTTTAGACTTAAACATAAGACCTACCACCATAAAAACCCCAGAAGAAAACCTAGGCAAGACCATTCAGGACATGGGCGTAGGCAAGGACTTCATGACTAAAACACCAAAAGCATTGGCAACAAAAACCAAAATAGGCAAATGGGATCTAATTAATCTCCAGAGCTTCTGTATAGCAAAGGAAACAATCATTAGAGTGAACCGGCAACCAACAGAATGGGAAAATCTGTTTGCAATCTCCCCATCTCACAGATGGTGAATATCCAGAATCTACAAAGAACTAAAACAGATTTATAAGAAAAAGGCAAACAAACAAACAAACAAATCAGTTCAAAAGTGGGCAAAGGACATGAACAGACACTTTTCAACAGAAGACATATATGAGGCCAACAAACATATGGAGAAATGCTCATCATCACTGGTCATTGGAGAAACGCAAATCAAAACCACATTGAGATACCATCTGATGCCAGCTAGAATGGCGATCATTAAAACATCTGGAGACAAGAGATGCTGGAGAGGATGTGGAGAAACAGGAACACTTTTACACTGTTGGTTGGAGCATAAATTAGTTCAACCACTGTGGAAGACAGTGTGGTGATTCCTCAAGGACCTAGAAATAGAAATTCCATTTGAGCCAGCAATCCCATTACCTGGTATATATCCAAAGGTTGATAGACTGTTCTGTTGTAAAGACACACGCACACGTATGTTCATTGCAGCACTGCTTACAATAGCAAAGATCTGGAACCAACCCAAGTGCCCATTCATGATAGACTGGATAGGGAAAATGGGGCACAGGTACAGCATGGAATACTACGCAGCCATAAAAAATGACGAGTTTGTGTCCTCTGTAGAGACATGGTTGAATCTGGAAACCATCATTCTAAGCAAACTGACACAAGAACACAAAATGAAACATCACACGTTCTCACTCATAGGCCGGTGTTGAACAATGAGAACTCATGGA
>PVKV010042739.1:0-10516 GCA_004027835.1 Alouatta palliata | reverse complement strand
ACCTGTGGAGTGTAGGAAGGGACAGAGGATCCGAGGGGGTGTGTGTGGGGGGCTGAGAATCCATGGAGTGTGGGGGGGATAGAGATCCGAGCAGTGTGGGGGGAAGGATAGAGCATCGGATCCCGAGGCATGAGGGGTGCCAGGTGAAGCCGCCCTGGGTGGGACGAAGTGGAATCTGCTCCCGGGTCCTTAAACTTCCCGGGGATCCAAAACAAGAAACGTTTTGTGAAACGGTTCCACCCAGGGGAGGTTTCTGCAAAGCAAATCTTACTGAAAGGAAGGGTTTCCGCGGGGCGCTGGGCTCACGCCTCTCATCCCAGCACTTTGGGAAGCGATGGTCTCGGCCTCCTGGGGAGGGTGTGAAGGTGAGTGGAGGGTGCAGCACCCGCCGCACGGATGGAGTGAGGCCCCACGTCGCCACAGCCGCACCCGGGCACCTGATCCCATGCAAGCCTGTGAGCCCACACAGATGTGTCAGCCTCACACAGCTACATTAACCCCACACAGGTGTGTGAGCCCCACACAGCTGCATTAACCCCACACAGGTGTGTGAGCCCCACACAGCTGCATTAACCCTACACAGGTGTGTGAGCCCCCCACAGCTACATTAACCCCACACAGGTGTGTGAGCCCCGATCCCATGCAAGCCTGTGAGCCCATACAGGTGTGTCAGCCTCACACAGCTACATTAACCCCACACAGGTGTGTGAGCCTCTGATCCCATGCAAGCCTGTGAGCCCATACAGGTGTGTGAGCCCCACGCAGAGGCACTGACCCCACGCAGGTGTGTGACCCACACAGGGGTATAAACCCCACACACGTGTGTGACCTCACACAGGGCATTAACTCCACACAAGTGTGTGACCCCACAGAGGGGCACTAACCCCCACACAGGGGCACTAACCCCACACATGTGTGTGACCCACACAGGTGTATGACCTCACACAGGGGCATTAACCCCACACAGGTGTGAGACCCACACAGGGCACTAACCCCACACAGGTGTGTGACCTCACACAGTGGCATTAACCCCACATGACCCAACACAGGAGCATTACCCAACACACGTGTGTGATCCACACGGGGGCATTAACCCCACACAGGTGTGAGACCCACACAGGGCACTGACCCCACACAGGTGTGTGACCTCACACAGGGCATTAACCACACACAGGTGTGTGACCCATACAGCTGCATTAAGCCCACATGACCCAACACAGGGGCACTAACCCCACACAGGTGTGTGACCTCACACAGGGCATTAACCCCACACAGGTGTGTGACCTCACACAGGGCATTAACCACACACAGGTGTGTGACCCGTACAGCTGCATTAAGCCCACATGACCCAACACAGGGGCATTAACCCCACACAGGTGTGTGACCTCACACACGGCATTAACCCTACACAGGTGTCGCCCAGGCTGGAGTGCAGTTTCAAGATCTCAGTTCACTGTAACTTCCGCCTTCTGGGTTCAAGTGATTCTCCTGCCTCAGCCTCTGGAGTAGCTGGGATTAGAGGCATGCGCCACCACACCCAGCTAATTTTTTGTATTTTTAGTAGAGATGGAGTTTTGCCATGTTGGGCAGGCTGGTCTTGAACTCCTGACCTCAGGTTTTCCACCCGCCTCGGCCTCCCAAAGTGCTGGGTTGACAGGCATGAGCCAGTACACTCCGCCAGCCTATTATACTTTCAGAGCAAGCTGCGCCAGGCACAGTGGCTCACGCCTGTCATGCCAGCACTTTGGGAGGCCGAGGTGGGTGGATCAAGAGTTCGAGACCGGCCTGGTCAACCTGGTGAAACCCCGTCTCTAAAAATACAAAAATCAGCCATGTGTGGTGGTAGGCGCCTACAATCCCAGCTACTCTGGAGGCTGAGGCATGAGAATTGCTTGAATCCGGAAAACAGAGGTTGCAGTGAGCTGAGATCATGCCACTGCTCTCCAGCCTGGGCCACTGGGCCACAGGGCCACAGAATGAGACTCTGCCTCAAAAAAAAAAGAAGGCATTTGCAGCTGGTGATCCTGGGTACTGGCCGAATGCATGGACCTGTCGTTTCCAGAGCTGAGTCTGTTGGGTGGAAGCCTTGGGGACGTGCACCCTTTTCGTGTGGAAGGCGGTGTCACCTTGGGGGTGTGCAGAGTTTCTCGTGTGTGTCCTCACTGGATGCACTTTAAGGAAGCAATGGAAACCTCCTTAGCTTGAGCAGCCACAGGCATTGAAGGTTCCTGAAGACCTTTATTTATTTAGATTTTTTTTTTTTTTTTTTTTGAAATGGAGTTTCACTCTTGTAGCCCAGGCTGGAGTGCAGTGGTGTGATCTCAGCTCACTGCAACCTCCACTCCCTGGGTTCAAGCGATTCTCCTACCTCAGCCTCCCGAGTAGCTGAGATTGCAGGTGCCTACCACCACCCGCAGCTCATTTTTGTATTTTTAGTAGACACGGGGTTTCACCATGTTGGCCAGGCTGGTCTCAAACTCCTGACCTCACGTGATCTGCCTGCCTCAGCCTCCCCAAAGTGTTGGGATTACAGGTGTGAGGCACCATGCCCAGCAAACTGTTACTTATTCTGTTTCAATTCTGTCTTTAATTTTATTTTCCTCCTCAGCTGTACCTGGGGTATGAGTTTTTTGGGAAGGGAGTGTGGATGGACAGGTACCAGTTCTGGGGGGCAGTGGTGGTGGCCATCGGGCACGTTCCAAAGCATTTTTTTTTTTTTTTTTTTTTTTTGAGACGGAGTTTCGCTCTTGTTGCCCAGGCTGGAGTGCAATGGCGCGATCTCGGCTCACCGCAACCTCCGCCTCCTGGGTTCAAGCAATTCTCCGGCCTCAGCCTCCCGAGTAGCTGGGACTACAGGCCCGTGCCACCATGCCCGGCTAATTTTTGTATTTTTAATAGAGACGGGGTTTCACCAGGTTGACCAGGATGGTCTCGATCTCTTGACCTCGTGATCCACCCGCCTCGGCCTCCCAAAGTGCTGGGATGACAGGCTCCAAAGCATTTTTTATGTTCAAAGACCACGGCTCTGGCCGGGCACGGTGGCTCACGCCTGTCATCCCAGCACTTTGGGAGGCCGAGGTGGGTGGATCACCAGGTCAGGAGTTCAAGACCAGCCTGACCAAGATGGTCAAACCCCATCTGTACTAAAAACACAAAATGAGCCGGGTACGGTGGCAGAAACGGAGTAGCAGCCTGTCGTGCCGGCTACTCAGGAGTCTGAGGCAGGAGAATCACTTGAACCTGGGACAGGAGGGTGCAGTGAGCTGAGATCGCAGCACTGCACTCCAGCCTGGGCGACAGAGTGAGATTCCATGTCAAAAAAAAGAAAAAGAACCCGACAGCCTCTGCTGACCTGGCTGCTGTGGGCAGTCACGCTCCTGGGGTTTCGGTATTTCTGTGGGTTTTAGGCCGTCAACAAGTCTATAAAGCTGGTCGTATGAGAGACAGCCTGTGTGAGACGGCCTACTGACAGGCCCAGGGCCAGTAGGGTGGATGGAAATACGAAGAGGCGTTGATTAGGAGAATTCACTCACGGATCGCAAGTTGAAATCCCACGAGAGGCCATGTGCAAGCTGGTGTTAGATAGGGTGAACCCCAACTTTGTGTTCCAGGAATCGGGGTGTCCGTATGTTCAGCTCGGCTATTAATTCTCCGTTTTAAAGTTAAGCTTGCTTGGCGTTTTAGCAAACAACCTTTTCCACCAGGTTTTGTGTGTGTGTGACGGAGTCTTCCCTCTGTTGCCCAGGCTGGGGTGCAATGGGGTGATCTCGGCTCACTGCAACCTCTACGTCCCGGGTTCAAGAGATTCTCCCGCCTCAGCCTCCCGAGTAGCTGGGGCTGCAGGCACCCAGCGTCAGGCCCGGCTAATTTTTGTAATTTTAGCAGAGACGTAGTTTTGCAATGTTGGCCAGGCTGGTCTCGAACTCCTGACCTCGCGATCCGCCCGCCTCAGCCTCCCTAAGTGCTGGGATGACAGGCATGAGCCACTGTATCCGGCCTGATGTTTTATTTATTTTCATGTTATTATTTTTAGAGACATGGTCTCACTCTGTCACCCGGGCTGGAGTGCAGTGGTGCGATCAGTGCAAGCTGGAGCTCCTGGGCTCAAGTGACCCTCCCACCTTAGCCTCCCAAGTAGCTGGGACTATGCCTGTAGCAATTAGCCGGACATGGTGTCACCCGCCTCTCACCCCAGCCAGTCAGGAGGCTGAGACAGGAGAATCCCTTGAACCCAGGAGGCCTCCAGCCTGGGCACCGAGACTGAGACTCCATCTCAAAAAGAAACAAAAAATAATAATAAAAATTAAAAATGAAATAAATATGAATTTCAGCTGGAAACGCACAGGAAGAGGAAGGATCAATGAGGTGGCTTAGGGTCCACACACCACCTGCCTTTACCGGGAATCTGCTGTCACCCTCCTGTCTTGCAGAAGACCTGCAGTCCCTGCTCCGGGAGCCCCTGCAGGCCTTCCGCTTCCCTCAGCTGGAATGGGCTCCTCGTCCAGCAGGTGCGAGGCTGGCATCCCTGCCCACTGATGACCAACTAAACGCCCAGCGCCGGCCGGGAGCCGTGGCTCACGCCTGTAATCCTAAGGCTTTGGAAAGCCGAGGCAGGTGGATCGCAAGGTCAAGATTGTGGGTGACCCCCCACATCTGGGCACCGAGGAAGGAGGGCTTACTCGGTGTCCAGATGGGGCACAGTGAAGGTCACTCCTGACCTCAGGCGCAGTGAGTGCCTGAAGAATATCTTACCCCTCACTTATTTCCCTGTGTATATATACATGTACATAATTAGTTCGTAGTCGGAGGAATGCCTGGAGCAGACACAGTACAGAGCATGAATTAAGGGATAAACAGCTACACATACATAAGCATTTCCTGCTTATAGTCGGAGGAATGTCTAGAGCAGACACAGTGCAGAGCAAGATTTAAGGGAAAAATGGTTGTACCAGGAGAGCAATCTGCAGCCCAGGAAGCGTTCAGTATCGTAAAAACACCCGCTGTGTGGCAGGCTTGGGGCGAGAGCCTCTCCTCCTGATAAAGGAGTTGTAAGAGCTTGCTCCAGTTCTTGTGGAAGGCTGGCCTCAGACGGGCACTCCTGTGAGCCCCGGACGGCTCAAAACCCCTCCGGTAGAAGGGCGCCTTGGTGGCTGTGTGACTTCTCAGCTCTCTAGCTACTCTGCTGCTGAGGTCATCCTGCTGTAGAAATCACTGGAAGCCGCCAGCAGGTGGCTGTACACCTGGTCAACTCTGTCGCTGCTCACAGCATCCTCCTGTAGAATCCCTTAGAAGTAGCCCGTCCCTAGACAAGAGGTAGTGCCCCCTGCACCCTCTTCACTGCGCACGGCCACCTCCTTGCCTCGCTGACCAAGTGGGGGTGGACCCCTTATTTCTCAGGTGATTGTACTGACCCTATGAGTATCCTTAAGGTGAGCTCACTCTGTGTCAGTTCTCCATGTGCAAGCCTGGAGCCTGAAAGTCTGAAGTCCTGCTTGCCCCAGCCCACCCTGCATTCGCCGTTCTCCTGACCACCCGGTGCACCTGCCCCGGCCAAGCCCCTCACGCAACCCTGCCATTTATTTATTTTTTCTTTAGATGGAGTCTCGCTGTCACCAAGCTGGAGTGCAACGTCGGGGTCTCGGCTCACCACAACCTCAGCCTCCCAAGTAGCTGGGATTACAGGTGCGCACCACCACACCCGGCGAATTTTTGTATTTTTTTAAGTAGAGACGGGGTTTCGCCATGTTGGTCCGGATGGTCTCGAACCCCTAACCTCGTGATCCGCCCGCCTCAGCCTCCCAAAGGGCTGGGATGACAGGCGTGAGCCACCGGGCACGGCTCCAACCTTCCGTCTTAACTGTTCTTATGATAAGGTAAACACCTCTCACCCAACCCCACCACTGTAACTGAACTGACTCTGCAACCCCCCGCCCCCCAAAAAGCTACCCAAACCAAGAAAACCAACTCCTATCCCACCACCCTTCGCTGACGCCCTTTTCGGCCTTAGCCACCTGCACCCAGGTGAATAAACAGCAGTGTTTGTCACACAAAGCCTATTTGGAAGGTGTCTTCAGAGGGCGCCCCCTAACCTACACCCCATAAATACAGACAGTTCTGGACGTTCAACATGGTGACATCCTGTCTCTACCAAAAATACAAAAATTAGCTCCGTCTCAAAAAAATAAACTCCCAGCGTGCTCCCCCAGTGACGCCTACCTGAGGCCTCATGTTTCTGCAGGGAAACCTGGACCGCTCCCCGGTTCCCCAGAGTAGTGGGTCCCGGGGGCGGAGTTAACAGCGGAGGCCACGCCCCTGAGGAGGGGCGGGGCATGCAAATTTGAAATGAAAGCCCGGGAACGCTGGAAGAAACGCGGGTGTCAGAGTTCCCTTTTCAGACGTGGAGAATGAGAAATCAGCCCGAGTGTGTCACGGCGTTAATAGCGGCGTGGGGGACACACAGGGAATGAGGGAGGAGCGAGGCTGGGAATCTCAGCACCACCTGAATGTGAAGGAGAGAGAGTGGGATGGTGACGGCGGGGTGGCTGGCGCTTTGCGTTTTGTGGGCGGAGTTTTGTTAGGTCTGTTTTGCCAACATGCAGCCAATTTTCGGATTGGCCACTAAAATAAGGTTTTTTAAAAGTTCTTAAATCACGCCTGTAATCCCAGCACTTTGGGAGGCCGAGGCGGGTGGATCACGAGGTCAAGAGATCGAGACCATCCTGGTCAATATGGTGAAACCCCGTCTTTACTAAAAACACAAAAATTAGCCGGGCATGGTGGCACGTGCCTGTAGTCCCAGCTACTCGGGAGGCTGAGGCCGGAGAATTGCTTGAACCCGGGAGGCGGAGGTTGCAGTGAGCCGAGATCGCGCCATTGCACTCCAGCCTGGGTAACAAGAGCGAAACTCCGTCTCAAAAAAAAAAAAAAAAAAAAAAAAAAGTGCTTAAAAAAAAAATGTGGGGAAAACGGTGGACGTGAGTTGAAAGAACTGGGGAAAGAAGAAAAAGTACATTGGGGAGCTGGGTTTTTTTCCCCATGAGTTGTGTACAGGAGCTGCGTGGGAGGGCGCAGTGTGATCTGAATGAGTTGGGGGGTGCCGGGATCCGGCTGGAGGGGTGCGAGAGGGCTTGGGTGCTGGGGACAGGGGCCGTGAAGGAAAAGACTTCTGGAGAATCACTGCTGTAAAAATAAGGGGGTATCGGCCGGGAGCTGTGGCTCAGGCCTGTCATCCCAGCGCTTTGGAAGGTGGAAGTGGCCGATCACCTGAGGTCGGGAGTTCGAGACCAGCCTGGCCCACATGGTGAAACCTCGTTAATCCAAGCCACTTGGAAGGGCTGACAGGGGAGAATCACTTGAACCCGGGAGGCAGAGGTTGCAGAGAGCTGAGGTCATGACATCGCACTCCAGCCTGGGCGACACAGCGAGACTCCGTCTAAAAAAAAAAGTGGCCCAGGACCACGTAGCGTCTCTAGGGCCAGGATACAGCATCTTCGTGTGTCTACGTAAAGCTTCCCAGTGGCCACTATATGCTCAGCTCCTGTCACTCAAGGGACAGCAGCAACCGTTCAGAGGCCCCACGGAAGTCACACAGGTGCCAGCCAAGATGCCACCACGCCACGCAGATTGGTTGGGGACAGCCAATTTCCAGCTGCCAACGGAGCAGCCTTTGGTCCTTTTCTTACTTAGACCTGCAAAGTTAGGGTTTTCCTTTTCTTTTCTTTTTTTTTTTTTTTTGTCAACCTCAAATGTTTTAATAGTAGGACCTTATTCACTGTGTACAGAATTCTCTAAAGAGACCACCTGGCTGGGTGCTCAAACCACACTGGCTGACCCAAAAGACATGAAACCCAAGAGGTGCTTGGGAGGCACTAAAAGTTGACGGTCTTGGCCGGCTTCGCAGCCTCAGTTTCGGCAGTCAGCCAGCGGTAAGTGCGATGAAGCCTCAGCACCTCAATGGCCTTGAGTTCCAGTGGTGTTGGCTGAATACCAATGGTGAGCACCATTCTCACCATCTTGGCAGGGGAAGGCTGCCTCCCGTCTCTCCCCGGGGAGGTTCACGGAAGCCGCCACGGTCCCGGCCTTCTCCGTGGCCAGCCCCGTGGCCACGGGAAGACTGACATCCACACAGGTGCTCTGGAAACTGGGCCTTCCTCAAGGATTCAACTGTCATGGGTTGAACAGTGATCCCCTAAACACACATGTGCAGGTCCCAGTGCCCAGGACTTAGAGAGCAGAACTTGGGTAGAAATAGGGGTACTGAAGACGTCTGTAAGGGAACGGTCCTGAGAGGAGAGTCCAGCACGTGGGAGGGGCAGGAAGGAGGGAGCACAGCTCTGAGACAACTTCATCTCTAACTCCTGGCCTCCAGGACGGCGACCACATGAATATCTGTGGTTGGTGTGTCTGTGAGGACAGAGGACCCTGTGTGAGGCACCGACCCCCGCCCCACCTGGCAAGCATGCAGACCGTCAGCTCCGTCTTCAACATGACGTCCCCGCCACGGTGGTGTCAGGCGCGTCCCTCACGTACAGAGACCACCAGGCGGGCTTCACACGGCCAGCAAGGTCATTGTGTTTCACGCCTGGGTTCAAGTCTGAGAAAGGAGTCAGGCAAGGCGGGTAGGAATGGGGACTGGTCATGTAGTTTGGGGAAATGGTCAGTTAAAGGTGCTGATCTAGGCCGTGCGTGGGGGCTCACGCCTGTCATCCCAGCACTTTGGGAGGCCGAGGCGGGCGGATCACGAGGTCAGGAGTTTGAGTCTGGCCCACATGGTGAAACGCCGTGTCTGCTTTTTTTTTTTACAGACGGGGTTTCACCGTATTGGTCAGGCTGGTCTCGAACTCCTGACCTCAGGTGATCCTCCCGCCTCAGGCTCCCAAAGTGCTGGGATGACAGGCGTGAGCCACCGCACGCCGCGAAACCCCGTCTCTACTAAAAATACAAAAATTAGCCGGGCGTGGTGGGGCGCCCCTGTGGTCCCAGCTACTCGGGAGGCTGAGGCGGAAGAATGGCTTGAACCCGGGAGGCGGAGGTCGCAGTGAGTCGGGATTGCGCCACTGGAAGTCCAGCCTGGGGACAGAGTCAGGTTCCGTCTCAAAAAACAAAAAAGGCGGTGATGTATTTGAGGGAGGGGAAGGGCGTCACGGGACGCAGGGTCACACGGGTGGGGGTCGTCGGTTGCCAGCAGAGGGGAGTGTGCAGTGAGAGACCTAGGTGCAGGGCTGGGGGTCCTGAGGCAGCTCGTGTGTAGGGGGCGTTTTCACAAGGCTGAGCAGGCACCGCGGTTGAAGGAGGCAGGCGGAGAGCCGTCGGCTGAGGCAGGAGCTGCTTGTTTCCCTTCTCTCTCTGGCCGTCCGGTTACAGGTGTCCGTCTAAGAAAGAGCAGACACCGCACAGAGGATGGAGGCGGAGACTGATGGGGCCGCGAGCCTCGGGGTGCTGGAGCCCCCAGGAGCTGGAGGGGCAGGAAGGAGGGAGCACAGGCCTGAGACAGCTTTATCTCCGACTGCTGGTGTCCAGGACGGGGAGCGGGTGGATCTCTGCGGCAGGCTTCCTGGCTCCTGGACACCGTCCAGAGCGTACGTGTGGCTCAGCAACGCTAAAATGGCCAGGCTTGGACGTGGAGGCCTGACAGGTAGGAGGGAGGGAGGGGACCCCAAGACCACCTGGGATGACACTGCTGGACCCTTCCCAGCGCCTGCACCCGCCCCCAGAGCTCGGCTCCTCTGGGGGGCCTGACTGCGGCCACTGCCCGCCCCGGGTGAACATGTGGGTTGGACAGCCCTCATCCCGCTCTTCGGTCAGCTCCCCTGGGCGTCAGCCAGCCTGGAGGACGCGGCCTGACCTTGCAGACCCTGGCCTGCCGCCTGGGGTGTCCACATAGTACTGCTGAAGAATTTCAGAGACTGGAGACACCATGGAGGTTGCAGGAGGTTATTTTAGGCAAACACGGGCCCAGCTCACAAACAAAACGGCTGAGCCCTTCGCAAAGGCCGGGCTTGGCTTTGTGTCTTTTTGAGACGGAGTCCCGCTCTGTCAGCCGGGCTGGAGCGCAGGGGCGCAATCTCGGCTCACTGCAAACTCTGTCTCCGGTTCCAGCGATTCTCCTGCCTCAGCCTCCCGAGCAGCTGGGACTGCAGGCGCCCGCCTCCACGCCCGGCTGATTTTTCTGTGTTTTTAGGAGAGACGGGGTTTCACCATCTTGGCCAGGCTGGTTTTGAACTGCTGACCTCCTGATCCGCCCGTCTCAGCCTCGCAAAGTGCTGGCATGACAGGCGTGAGCCACCGAGCCCGGCCTTACCTGTTGTCCTCTGTTACAGCGCCCAGAAGGACAGAGGCCTGCCTGCTTGAGCGTTTCTTACGACACAAACTTAACAGCCATCAGCTATACAGAACAAGAATACAAGCATTTGTACATCTATAAAACTTTCAGCCAGGAAACGTGGTTCATCCCAGCACTTTGGGAGGCCGAAGGGGTGGATCACGAGGTCAGGAGTTCAACACCAGCCCGGCCAAG
>PVKV010042738.1:0-10516 GCA_004027835.1 Alouatta palliata | reverse complement strand
GGGGAGGGGAAGGGAGAGGAGGGGAGGGGAGAGGGCCCAGAACCCAGCCCTGGGGCACAGCTGCATCAGAGATACAGCAGAGGAGCGAGAACCAGCAACGGAAAGTGGAAAGGGACAGCCAGTGAAGTAGGAAAACTAGAATCGCATGCCACCGCAAAAGCCAGAGGAACAAATGCTTCAAGAATGAGAGCGTAATCAACGGCATCCAGTACTCTGAGAAGTCAAATCAAATAGAGACAGAGAAAGAACCATGAGACTTAGGAACATGGACATCCCTGGAGACCTGAACAAGAGCAGTTTTCGCAAGCAGACGCCTGTTAGAGTGCTTAGGACGGGCAGGAGATGAACAAGTGGGGACAACACTGGCCACTCTTCTGAGAAGTTTTGCTGTAAAGGAGAGCAGAGAAACGGGACCGAGAATAACGAGGGGTATGAGGTAGAGAGGATTCCTGTGTTTTGTCCTTACATGTCGGATTCTATTACATGCTTTTACATGGGTGGGACGAGCTAGTAGAGCTGGAGAAACTTATAGCAGAGAAAAAAGAAGGAATGAGATCAAGAGCAAACGTGGAAAGTTTTTAAAGAGAGTATAAAGGTGTCAGAAGTTAGCCTACACGTATCACCCATGCAATGAGCACGGAAGCCTGTGACGGTAAGAGGGTGGTGCATGGGCTCCAGGGTGACCACCGGTCAGAGAAGCCTCTGGCAGGTGCACAGGAAAATTGCTGCAGTCGCACTAGAAACGTGCGATAGTGACAGCTCTTGGTTTTTCGTGTTTTCATGAATAACAAGCTTTTTGGGGTTTTTCTATTATTTTAATTTTAATTGACACAACTGTATATGTTTATGGGGTATGTGATGTTTTAATATATATATAGTGCATTTAGCATGATAAAATCAAGCTAATTAACATATTCATTTCCTCACATACTTATTGGTGGTGAGAATATTTAAAATCTACCCTTTTCACAATTTTGAAATATGCAACATGCTGTTATTAACTATAGCAACCATGTTGAGCAACAGATCTCTACAACACATTCCTCCTGTCTAACTAAAACGTTGTACCCTTTGAGCAACCTCACCCCTTTCTCATCCACGCCCCTCTTCCCCAGCCTCTGTAACCACCACTGGACTCTCTATGTCTGAGTTCAACTTCTTTGGGTTCCACATATACGTGAGTTCATATGATATTTGTATTTTGGTGCCTGTTTATATTAGTTAGCATAATATACTCCAGGTTCATCCACGTTGTCACAAATGACCATTTTCTTCTTTTTAAGGCTTATCAGATTCCACTGTGTATATACACCATATTCTCTTAATCCATTAACCCACTGATAGACACTTGGCTTGCTTGCCTATCTTAGCTATTGTGAATAATGTGACAATGAATATAGGAGGGTGAATATCTCTTCAAAATACTGATTCATCTCCTTTGGATCTACAGTGGGATTGCTGGATCACATGGTGGATCTATTTTTAGCTTTTGAGGCACTGCCATACTGTTTCCCATAAGGGCTCTATCAATTTACATTCTACCAACAGTACATAAGTGTTTCCTTTTCTCTACATCCTCACCAACATTTATCGTTTCTCTCTTCCACCATAGCCATTCTAACAGGTGTGAACTGATATCTCATGTGGTTTCAATTTGCACTTCCCTGATGGTTAGTGAGGCTGAGCATCTTTTCATGGATGTGTCGGCAGTCTGTATGTCTTCTTTTGAGAAATGTCTGTTCGGGTCCCCTGCCCATTTTTTAATAGGGTTGTTTTCTTGCTCTTAAGTCACCTGAGTTTCTTATATATTTTTAATATTAGCTCCTTATAAGATGTATGGTTTGGAAATATTTTCTCTGAATCTGTGAGTTGTCACTTTACTTGGATAACAGATGTTTTAAAGTTGCATTTTATTGCATAACATTCTGTTATGATATTAAGTTATTGCACAGTATTTTGTCATCAATTATTGAACTCTTTTTGGACTTAACATGCCTCAACTTCAGAAATAGCATTAAGCTGAAAAAAGCCAATCTTAGACATTCCAAGGAAAATAACTCCTTTGACTGTATTAGAATCAATTTGATAATTGAGAAAGGTAGCCAGATGCATTCACTTATTGAAGCATACACATCAGGAGCCTACTCTGTGGCAGACGCTGCCTTAGACATAGGTAAATGGACATGGTTCTGGCAAATAAATAATTACAATGAGATAGAGTGGTCAGGAAAGTCCTCTGAAAAGAGAGATCTGAGCCCAGACTTGAATGATTTTAAAAAAATAAAAATCCACTGCATAGAGAACAGAATGCAAAGTTCTACATAGAGGAACATTCTATGGGGGTGGCTAATGCTAAGTGTGAGCAAGAGTACACGGCAGTGGCACCTTGCTGCTAGTGAAGGGATAAACTGAGGAACATTTTCAGTAGGGGAGCAATTAGATAATTTTATGTAGGAATTTCACGTCCAGTAATTTATCCTAAGGAAATTCTCAAGACTACAGTCAAAACCGCACATTGCCTCCCTGTAATTCATTCTTCACAGAGCATAGGCTAAGAGGATTTTTTAAAACCTAAATTAGTTTGTTCCAGGGATGTGCTGGTGAACATTTAACAGCTGGCTCCCTAGGGGAAGAGCAGCACCTGCTACAAACTCCTGCGGTACAAACACAGACAGCCCCGGGCTTACGATGGTTCGACTGATGATCTTTTGACTTTAGGATGGGGTTATGAGGGTATTAAATGCAGTGTTGACTGATGATATTTTTCACTTACAATGAGTTTATCAGATTATGTCCTGATAAGTTGAGGAGAATCTATAACTGTCTGCAACCCAGATCAAGCTACTTATCAACAGGATGTCACTGAATAAGGAGCTGGAAAGAGACACACCAAGAGGCTCTCAGAAGCCCCCGAGGACCCGCTTCAGCACACCAGTGTCCCTCCGCTGCACAGAAGCCTCCAGTGCGTGTCCATCATACCTTGCAACGGAGCCCACACTCCTCACCCTGAGCTCCAAAGCTCTCCCTGACCAGGTGGCTCCTGCCCACCTCCCACAGTTCCTCCCGCCACACCACCTCCCCTGTACTCCCTGCTTCTGAATTCTGATTGAATTCCCCAAGTTCACTTCCACTTCAGGGTCTTTAACTTGCTCTTCCCCAGATCTCCCTCTTGTCACTCAGGTGTCTGCTCACACATCACCTGCTCAGAAAGCTCCTTGCTGCCCACCCTACCTGAAGCTCAGGGCATCATCTTGTATTTGATTGACAGCCTTTCTCACATCCAAACTTACCCAGCTTTTTGATCATGTCTCCCCACTAAAATTGAAATTCCATGAGATCAGACACCTGTCTGGTCTTGGTTACTCCTGTCATTTCCAGTATTTAGAAAAATATTTGGCCAGTAGAAAGTACTCAATAAGTATTTGTTACTGATAAATTGATTGATTTATAATAGTAAAAAAAAAATGTAAGCCACTTAAGTTTCCAAAAATAGGGAAATGGTAAAACCAACATGTATGGATCATTTACTATCTGCCAGGAACTATGATAAGCACTTTATATATCTCTCTCATTTAATTTGCACAGTAGACCTATGGGGTGAGCACTATTATAATCACCACTGTACAGATACAGACGTACCTAGAGTGGTTAAGTAATTTGCCAAAGCTACTCCGAGCCAAGTAGGAAAGCCGAGCCCAAGACTGCTGCACAAACCCAGCTCATCTTAGAATCCAGGGAGGGGGATCAGGAGGGAAGCCTCACCTAGACCAATGAGCATGGAAATGCAAACATGCCGGTGTCCAGTGTTTGCTGAGCTGTTGATAAGGTAGTTATTTATTTCACACTTAGCTGTTGCTCTTTACATTGGTCAAGAGCTCCTCAACAAGGAGGAATGAGAAGCAGGGCCGTTACTAAGTCTATCTAAGTCCCCAGCTTCATGGCAATGTAAGAGCATCAAAATCTCCCCCTGAACCTCAGCCATTAGCCATTACAAATCATATTTTCAAACGACACTTAATGATGTTGTTATAATGCTCACAGTGTAATGAAAAGTGAAAGAAACAGAATAGAAAACAATATATTCTGTGAAATCTCCACAAAGAGAAATTTAAAACACATTCACATGTATATGTAATGCTTAGGAAAAGACCAGAGGTAAGCGCATCGAAACATTAGCAGTGGTCGGGTCGGGGTGAGTGGATTATGAGTGATTTTTATATTATTCTTTATAAGCTCCTATATTTCCCAATTGTTTCGCAATGAGCACGTCTTTTGTAATAAGAGAAAAAAAATCTATATTATTACATTTTTTAAGTGGTTGAACATTACAAAGGCAATGGAATGCAAAATTAAGAGAACATGAAATGCCCTAGATGAAGCAGGAATGGGAGGCTGCAAATGGGTTCCCTCAGGGACCAGGCAGAGATAAGGCAGTCTGAGAGAGATCTCAGCCTGATAAAAAGCAGCAAGGGGCCGGGCACGGTGGCTCCCACCTGTAATTCCAGCACTTTTGAGAGGCCGAGGTGGGTGGATCATGAGGTCAGGAGATCGAGACCATCCTGGCCAACATGGTGAAACCCCATCTCTACTAAAAACGCAAAAATTAACCTGGTGTGGTGGCAGGCACCTGTAATCTGAGCTACCCGGGAGGCTGAGGCAGGAGAACTACTTGAACTTGGGAGGCGGAGGTTGCAGTGAGCCAAGATGGTGCCATTGCACTCCAGCCTGGTGACATCCTTTTGAGACTCCATCTCAAAAAAAAGCGGGGGGGGACAGTGAGGGGAATGATTCCAAATCAGAAAAACACAGGACAGAGAGCAGCAGATGGCGCAGAAAGAAATGATGGGGTGAGGTTGTCCCTCAGGGTTTGATCCCCTCACCCCATGCCTGAAGAGAGGTAACCCCTAGGTTGGGGGGGATGGAAAAAGAGGCCAAGACACTCAAAGCCGAGTCAGGAAAGTCAAGTATCCATGTTGAAAATCCCTCAGGGTCAGAACTGGAAGAACCGTGGAGCTCTGGAGGGCAGCTCTGTTCACAACAGTAGCCAGGAGAGGTATGTAGCTGCTGCGCACCCAGCATGGGGCCAGTCCAAACTGAGCTGTGATGGAAGGATAACTTATATGCAGAATTCAAAAACTCAGCGCAAAAAAAATTGTAAAATACTTTCTCAATAATTGTATTGGTTTTGTGTTGAAATAAGAATATTTTGGGTGCACTGGATGAAATAAAATGTTAATTTTACTTGTTTCTGTTTGCTTTTTTAACATGGCTGCTAAAAATCTTAAAATTATACGGGTGGCTCAAATAATATTTATACTGGACAGCACTGATCGAGACCAACCATTTCATTTTACGGATGATAAAACTGAGCCAGCAAGGTTAAGGGGCTGGAGTTCTTTTGTGAAAGCCTCACACAACTAGTTAGTGAGAGAGGGGGAGAGCAAAATCAGACTTCTCACCACCCTATCCAATCCTCCTGCCTCCTCACCCAACATACACATCAAGTGTTTGATTCTGGACGCATTTAAATGACATATTTGGTTTCTCCATGGAAAACTGAGGTTATCGTTATCTGGCATTCTGTACACTTAGAACTAAAGGACTTTTTTCCCCAATGCCCTTTGTTACTTTGAAAACCATCTTTGTGAAAACATTTTTTCATGTTTTCATTAATGTATCATTTCAACCCAACCCAGTGTAAGATGGTGTGTGACATTCTATGTAACTGTCACCATGGAATGAGGTCTGGAAGTCTCCCATTGATAACAATTAAACTAGATCCCACCAGTCCATTGAGGGGCACGTTCTTTGTTTGCACAAGATCTAGCTGAAGCTGGAGAGTTGCAATAGGACAAAGCGTACCTGAGTTTTGGTTTTACGCTCATTGCCCACTGTAAAAAGCAGCAGTGCTGGACCGTTTCTTGGTTTTGACAAGGTCCTTGCAGCTGACATTGGGAGCTGCCTACCCAGTAGCCCTTCTCTCCTCCTTTCCTCTGAACAGAACCCTGATACAATAAGGAAGAGCTGAAGGCTCCACTAATACAACCCCCTCTTCCAGCTCCATTTGCAGCTAAGGGAAGCCAAGCCAGGTAGATCAGGCCAAGGAGGTATGATCAGAAGCTACTAGGTGGCCTGTAGGGAAAGTTCTTCCTAGGGAGCTGACTCCAATAGCAGGCTTCCTTTTGCCCTCCCATCTGCCACTTGGTCAATTGGTGAGGCAGGAAGCCACGCTGAAAATGGCAGGGTGGACAGACCCTGAGGACATCAGAGAAGTACCCCAGCAGGCCCCGGCTGCCTCCTCCTGACTTGCTGTAATGAGAAAAATAAAACTGCAATTTGTTCTTCAGGTCACCGTACTCCAGAAGTCAAATAAAATTTCTGATACAGAAGCCCAGCATTTCACATCTGTCCATCACATAGAATGAAATGGTTTTAGGGGAAGATATTTTAAAACGCAGGAATTTGCCCAAATCTCCGATTTGACCCAGTCAACATCCTTGTACTAAAGAATCCTGCAGAATGCCAGGCAAAGCAGGCCCCATGCAACTGCAGAGACTTTCCTGAAGCTAAGTGCCCTACAAATGGCTGAGTTGCTCTGTGGTATGGAGCACACACGGGGAAAAAGGGGAAACGATACCTGTGTTAAGTAACGTCAAGCACCCAGGACCACTGGCATATCTGTTAACATTCTGGAGCAGGTCATGAAGGAAGTAGAAGCCACCCCACTTTGCTTTAACTTTTAACTCTCTGCAACCCGGATCAAGTCGCTCAGCCAATCTCTGGTGTCTATCACCTTAGAATATACCAATGCCATCTCAAAAGAACTCCTATGTTGGGAACCACCTTTTGAAAACTTCGAGAGCTGTGGATGTCTTCAAAATGATGAAATTACTTACCTCTGAGTTTCATGGTCAGTACATGTTGTCATCAAAACTGAGTCAAAACAGTTGGATAACAAAGATAGCATACACACTGCCACATCAAAACTCACTCCGCAATTTCAGCATCTTACTCAAGGAAAAAAACAACAAACTCCTGCTGAAATTTACTTTTAAGCAGAGCTCCAATTTTCCTTTTGTTTCACTTGTACAATTTGAGTTTAATTTTTATTTTGTAACATTTTTCCTCAAAAATTGAGAGGTATAATTCTTTGAAATATCATTTTTCTATTTCATATATGTAAAAGAAATCAATAAAACAAGTTATAGGCAAAAGTTGCTGGTGGTATTCACATGTGTGTGTTTGGAGAAATATAATGGAATTATTGCGAGGTACCTATGTCGTATAGATGGTGAAAGTGAGGTTCAGGAAATCTAAGTAACTTATCTAATATCAGAGAGTTAAGAATTGCTGAGTTCAAAGCCATATAGCCCCCCCTCTACATGCTATTATCTCAGGACTCAGCCTCAGCGTCATAAGTTATGATCCAGTTGAGGGAGGAGAAAAGAAAAAACTAATTGTGCAGACAGCTAAAGCTGGTCTTCTGTAAAATTATTTTAAAATGAAAGACAGCCTCAAGCTACAGGCATAAACAGAGCAGCCTGGGGAAAACTCAGGCTGCAGCTGCACAGGTAAGAAAGCAAGGCCCTGCACAACAGCCTTTATTCTTGGTATAATCAGTGGGCTGCCACAAAAAGGGCCCTCCCCTTTTCAGGCACATACACAGTAGGCTCCACGGGAACCTGCACAGGGAGGTAAGGGCTTACCCAAATCATAACCACAGTTACACAAACAAGAGAAGCTGTGCTTTGTGCCCGCCTAAGGAAATGCCCACAGCTGCAGATAAGGGGAGTTACACAAACAGCTACAGAGATGACAGGAGTTTCTTATAAAAGCTTTTGAATTCAACTCTAAAAAGGCAATCCTCTTTCGAGTCCCCTCTCTGCGGCAGAGCACGTTCTTCTTTTGCTTATTAAACTTTGGTTCTAACCTCACCCTTTGTGTCCACGCTCCTTAATTGTCGTGGTTGTGAAATAAGGAACTCTGGGTGACGCCTCACAATGAGAGACTGCTACGTTGTGGTGCATTGGTGAGACTCACACAGTGAGCTCTGGCCCCTTACTGCACATGTGCAGACATCCAGAACCAGAGATGTTCCAGTTGCCTTCTGACTGATCCAGAAAAGCAGCTTAGCCCTAGAAAAGAACATGTAAAGGTCATCAGAAGATGATCTCAGACAGTCTGCTGTGTCCCAGGAGGAAGATGGGGAGATTCGCTCCTGAAAAAGGCTGGGTCTGGCTGGGCAGGCCCTATGAGCACCAGGTTCCTGCCCACCCAGTTGCCATGGGTCTCAATCAACAGTTCTCAAACTAATCAATCACCTGAAGAGCTTGTAAAATATATACATCTCCCTGTTAAAACTCCACCTAAGATGAACTGATCTGAATCTTTGATGGTTGGGGTCGAGGCACCCATATTTTTTTAGGCAGGCTGGGAATGGGGAAGGCAAGGTCACTGGGCATCTCACTGTATAAATGGCTGTTCTGCCTTCCCAGCCACTGCCTGGGGGAAGCGGAATAGAGCCTAATAACAAACATCAGTAATAATGATCCTAAGCCCCTCACACACAACCCTGAATGGTGGTGTCCTCAGCCCCAGCAAGGCTAAGAGACGTGTCCAGGCTCCTGAGCAACAGACCCAGGCACCCTAATTCAAATGGCCCTTCAGCTTCCACCAACTCTGCTGCCTGCAATTTCTTGAGAGGAGCCTGAGACGGCAGCGCTAAAACATAGGTGCTGGTGCAGATGAGGGTTCAAAATAAAAAAGACTCAGACCCTCCATCGTGTGGAGAGAGGTCAGGTAGAGGGGCAGGCACGGTAACAGAGGAGCACCCTTGGGGAGCGAGTCCTGGCTGCTGTTCTGGATGGCTCTGGCTGCCCAGGGTGGAGCAAACAAAAAACAAGGACCACTTCTAACCCACATTAAAAAGGGCCCAGAGAGGTGAAGAGGCTTGGCCAAGGTCACACAGCTTCCTATAGGCAGTTTCCTTTACAGAAACATTTCTTTTTCCTTTTTTTGTTTTTTTAAGATGAAGTCTCACTGTTGCCCAGGCTGGAGTGCAGTGGCGTGATCTCGGCTCACTGTAACCTCTGCCTCCCAGGTTCAAGCAATTCTCCTGCCTCTGCCTCCCAAGTAGCTGGGATTACAGTTACTGTATATTTGTATTTTTAGTAGAAACGGCGTTTCACCATGTTGGCCGGGCTGGTCTCGAACTCCTGACCTCGTGATCCACCTGTCTCAGCCTCCCAAAGTGCTGGGACTACAGGTGTGAGCCACCGTGCCAGGTTTCCTTTACAGAAACCTTTCTTGAGCAACCCTATGCGTGCCTGGCCATACAACAGTGCCAGATTTACTGTGACCCTTTCCAGGAGTGCGCGTGTTATGAAAGAGGGCCATGGGTTGGAGTAACACTGATATTCAGGCAGTCTTCCTAGGGGCAGTCCTTGCCATCAAGGGAACCTAGGTTTGAAAGTAGGCACCTCCCTGAGACAACTACACCCAACACAGGCTGGCAAGTGTCACTGCCCTGCAGCAGAAGCAGAACCACAAACCCACCACTTGGGCCCAAGAGCAGCACACACCTGGACCCCAAAACTCCCATTCCTGCCCCGAACCTCAGCCTGTTTCTCTCCCCCACCCCCCAGCAGGCACAAAGGGATCCCTGAAGGAACTTCTGAATTCACAGGCCTCTTGCAAGCATCCCTCCACCCTACCCAGAAAGGCACCACAGCTCTCCGCTCCACACTCTCTGCTCTGTGCCGGATACCCCTAGCCGAGCCACAGTGTCCCCAGAGCCCTGCCCTGGCTCTGGATAAAACTGAAGCTGTCAACATGTTAATTAGGACCTTGAGAAGGGGGGCTCACTGACTGACAATTAATAACTCCATCTCTCTGTTTCCCGCTGGCATATTATTAATTCATCAGGCCTCTCCAGTGGGGCCAGAGAGATAACACAGACTGTGAAAGTACACATTTCAATTTGAGGCTGAGATGCAGAGGGGTGTTGAAAGAAGTGCCAGTCCTCCAGGGGGCAAGGACACAGCATGGGAAAGACGTGTCCACAGCCCTGCTTCTAGGACTTCACCCTACAGAAATGAAAGTGCACATCCTAAAGGCACGTAGGGGAGGCTTACTACAGCACAGCTGGTGAAGAGCAACCGGGAATGTCCATTGACAGGGGCTGCTGGAGTAAACTGTGGTTCAGCCATGTTGAGGAATACTCTGCAGAGTGAAAGAGGTGCTATGGACACCTTTCCAGAAATGGCCAAAGAAAGACGCACACCATATACTGTCGATTTTTTTAAAGGAAAACAGTAACAGCAAAACGAAGACCTATATGGGTAATATAATTTCATTTTCATGACAAAAAGAGAGAAGGGAAGGAGGGAGGAAGGGAGGGGAATTTTCCCCAGCCTAAGCATAAACACAGAAGGGAAGCAACCACAACAGATGGCAGCTGTGGCAGGGCTGAGACAGGGAGGAGTTGAGACGGGGAGGGGCTGAGATGGGGAGGGGC
>PVKV010042737.1:0-10517 GCA_004027835.1 Alouatta palliata | reverse complement strand
GAGGCCGAGGCGGGTGGATCACGAGGTCAAGAGATCGAGACCATCCTGGTCAACATGGTGAAACCCCGTCTCTACTAAAAATACAAAAATTAGCTGGGCATGGTGGCATGTGCCTGTAGTCCCAGCTACTCGGGAGGCTGAGGCAGGAGAATTGCTTGAACCCAGGAGGCGGAGGTTGCGGTGAGCTGAGATCACGCCAATGCACTCCAGCCTGGGTAACAACAGCGAAACTCCGTCTCAAAAATAAATAAATAAATAAATAAATAAATAAAACACATTGGTTTGTGAGGAAAAAGAGCCGTTGAAACTTTAGTTAAATATTTCCTCTTGTGTACAGCCTAAATAGAAACTTTCTAACTTGTTTTAGGGGATTTACAGGCAAAGTATTACCATCACCTGACTGGTGACCTTGGGGTTCTCAGAGTTGCCCTGACTGTGCCCTTGAAGGTTATACAAATAAAACAAATGGAGCAGTCCTGGAATTTCTGAAAGTTTTTCTGTAGAATGAAGCAACCTTTATTTTACAAAAGCACTATTTTTTGTTGTTGTTGTTGAGATGGAGTCTCACTCTGTTGCCCAGGCTGGAGTGCAGTGGCGTGGTCTCGACTCCCTGCAACTTCCGCCTCCTGGGTTCAAGCAATTCTCCTGCCTCAACCTCCTGAGTAGCTGGGATTACAGGTGCCCACCATCATGCCCAGCTAATTTTTGTATTTTTAGTAGAAATGGGGTTTCGGTTGGGCGTGGTGACTCATGCCTGTAATCCAAGCACTTTGGAGGCCAAGGCGGGTGGATCACCTGAGGTCGGGAGTTCAAGACCAGCCTAACCAACATGGTGAAACCCCGTCTTAAAAAAAAAAAAAAAGAAATGGGGTTTCACCATGTTGGCCAGGTTGGTCTGGAACTCTTAACCTTGTGATTCACCTGCCTCAGCCTCCCAAAGTGCTGGGACTATAGGCGTGAGCCACCAAGCCCGGCCAAAAGCACTAATCTCACCAGTTATTGGGTCAATACCTGCAGTTTACAGTAGATTTTGTATTTAAAAATTTAGATACAGGTTGGGCATGGTGGAGTGCACTGGCATGATCTTGGCTCACTGCAACCTTCGCCTTCAAGCGATTTTCCTGCCTCAGCCTCCTGAGTGGCTCGGAGTACAGGCACGTGTCACCATGCCCAGCTGGCATTATCATTATTATTATATAATTAGTATTATTACATTATAATATATTATATCATATTATGTTATATTAATATAACATTATATTATAATATGCAATAATATTAATAATCACATAATCTCATTAGTGAGATCGGACCACTTCACTCCTGCTTGGTGATAGAGCGAGACTCCATATCAAATAAATAAATAAATAAATAAATATTTTAAAAGGTTCTACTACTGTTTAGTAGACAGAGCGAGACTCTGTCTCCAAAAAAAATAATAATAATCACATAATCTCATTAGTTTATTTATTCAATTGAAATTTATTGTCAGGATTAAAAGGGTTCTATGAAAATTTCTATTTTTATTTATTTATTTTTTTAACAGACGGGGTCTCGCTATGTTGCCCAGGCTGGAGTACAGTGGCTATTCACAGGCGCGATCCCAACACTGATCAGCACAGGAGTTTTGTGCTGCTCCGTTTCTGACCTGGGTCAGTTCACCCCCCTCAGGCAACCTGGTGGTCCCCCGATCACTGGAGGTCACCATATTGATGCCGAACTTAGTGCGGACACCGGATTGGCATAGTGCACTACAGCCCAGAACTCCTGGACTCAAGAGATTCTCCAGCCTCAGCCTCCGGAATAGCTGGGACTACAGGCATGCGCCACCACTCCCAGCTGTGAAAAATTTTAAAGTGCTATAGAAATTCAAGATAGTGTAACTTCAAAGTTTCAGGGATAAAGCTTCATTCATTCATTCATTCATTCATTCCTGGTCTCTGGCTGGCTTCAAGAGGCAGTAGTGGATAATCATAAAAGTTTCAAGGCTGGGCGCAGTGGCTCACGCCTGTAATCCCAGCACTTTGGGAGGCCGAAGCGGGCAGATCATGAGGTCAAGAGATCAAGACCATCCCGGCCAACATGGTGAAACCCCGTCTCTACTAAAAATACAAAAAAATTAGCTGGGTGTGGTGGCACGCCCCTGTAGTCCCAGCTACTCGGGAGGCTGAGGCAGGAGAATTGCTTGAACCCGGGAGGCGGAGGTTGCAGTGAGCCAGAATCATGCCACTGCACTCCAGCCTGGCGCCTGGTGACATCTGTCTCAAAAAAAAAAAAAAAAAATTTCAGCCTGATGTGGTGGCTTATGCCTACAATTCCACCACTTTGAGAGACCAAGGCAGGTGGATCACACGGTCAAAAGATTGAGACCATCATGTGCAACATGGTGAAACCCGGTCTCTACTAAAAATACAAAAAAATTGGCTGGGTGTGGTGGTATGCGCCTGTCAGCTACTCGGGAAGCTAAGGCAGGATAATCGCTTGAACCCGGGAGGCAGAGGTTGCAGTGAGATGAGATTGTGCCACTGCACTCCTGCCTGGCAACAGAGCAAGACTCCATCACAAAAAATAAGTAAATAAATAAAAAATTTTAAAAAGTTCTACTAGTGTTTAATCTGGCTAATGAATTTAGTTCTTCCAGATTTTGACACATCACCATAATGCCTTCTGTCATCTTCACTTTTTCATTCTACTGTGGGTACATCCTGAGTTAAAAACTTGATCTTGGCCAGGCACGGTGGCTCTCGCCTGTAATCCCAGCACTTTGTGAGGCTGAGGCGGGTGGATCATGAGGTCAGGAGTTCAAGACCAGCCTGGCCAAGATGGTGAAACCCCATCTCTATACTAAAACTACAAAAATTAGCCAGGTGCGATGGCAGTTGCCTGTAATCCCAGCTAATGGGGAGGCTGAAGCAGGAGAATCACTTGAACCTGGGCAGCAGAGGTTGCCATGAGCCTAGATTGCGTCACTGCACTCCAACTTGAGTGACAGAGACTCTGTATCAAAAAACAAAAACAAAAACAAATAAATACAAATAAATTAGCTGGGCGTGCTGGTGGGCACCTTTAATCCCAATTACTTGGTAGGCGGAGGCAGAGAATTGCTTGAACCTGGGAGGCAGAGGTTGCAGTGAGCTGAGATGGTGCCACTGCACTCCAGCCACTCCAGCCTGATGACTGAGTGAGACTCCGTCTCAAAAAACAAATAAACAAACAAACAAAAAAAACTGGTGAAGGCCAGACACAGTAGCTCTTACCTGTAGTCCAAGCATCTTGGGAGGCCAGGGTGGAGGATCCCTTGAGTTGAGGACTTCAAGTACAGCTTGGGCAATATAGCAAGACCCCATCTTTACAAAAAATAAAAAAAAAAGCCAGGCTCCGTGACTTGTGCCTGTAATCCCAGCCACTGGAGAGGCTGAGGCTGGAGGATTGCTTGAGCTGGGGAGGTAAAGACTGGAGTGAGTCATGGTCATATCACTGTACTCCAGCCTGGGTAACAGAGCAAGACCTTATCTCAAAAGAATAAACTGGTGAGGACTTTTATATCCCAGACCTCCTATCCTCCTATAGCAGTGAATAAGGAGTGTTCACACCTGAGTTCCAGTGCTTGTGTTTTTCTTTTTTCTTTTCTTATTTTTGAGACAGTTTCCTGTTCTATCACCCAGGCTGGAGTGCAATGGCATGATCATGGCTTATTGCAGCCTTGACATCCACCTCCTGAGTTCAAAAAATTCTCCTGCCTCAGCCTCCTGAGTAGCTGGGACTACAAGCACGTACTACTACACTTGGCTAATTTTTGCATTTTTAGTAGAGAAGGGTTTTCGCCATGTTGGCCAGGATGGTCTCTATCTCCTGACCTCATGATACGCCTGCCTTGGCCTCCCAAAGTGCTAGGATTACAGGTAAGAGCCACTGCACCCAGCCCTTTTTTTCTTTTTGTTAGCTTTTTTTTTTTTTTAAGACAGAGTCTCTGTGGCCCAGGCTGGAGTGCATTGGCCCAATGTCAGCTCACTGCAACCTCTGCCTCCCAGGTTCTAGTGATTCTTATGCCTCAGCCTCTGAGTAGCTGTAATTACGGGTGCGCACCACCATGCCTGGCTAATTTTTTTACTTTTTTTTTGGAGATGGAGTCTTGCTCTGTCACCCAGACTGGGGTGCAGTGGTGTGATCTCTGCTCACTGCAACCTCTGCCTTCCAGGTTCAAACAATTGTCCTGCCTCAGCCTCCTGAGTATCTGTGATTACAAGTGAGCACCACTAAACCTGGCTAATTTTTATATTGTTAGTAGAGACAGGGTTTCACCATGTTGGCCAGGCTGGTCTCGAACTCCTGACCTCAAGTTATCCGCGCACTTTTGCCTCCCAAAATGCTGGGATTACAGGTGTGAGCTACCGTGGTTGGCCTCTAGTTTTTATATTTTTAGTAGAGACGGGGTTTCACCACATTGGCCAGGCTGGTTTTAAACTCCTGAACTCAAATGATTCGCCCCTCTTGATCTCCCAAAGTTTTGGGATTACAGGCGTGAGCCACCGAGCCCAGCCACTTTTTTTCTTGATAGCATTAATTTTACTTCCATAGAAGGTTAAAAAGTTGTCGTGGAAAACTTCATCTTTTCTTTTTTTTTTTTTTTTTAGATGGAGTTTTGCTCTCGTTGCCCAGACTGGAGTGCGATGGCACAATCTTGGCTCATGGCAATCTCTGCCTCCTGGGTTCAAGTGATTCTTCTACCTCAGCCTCCCATGTAGCTGGGATTACAGGCATGTGCCACCACACCCAGCTAATTTTTGTGTTTTTAGTAGAGACGAGGTTTCTCCATGTTAGTCTGGCTGGTCTCGAACTCCTGACCTCAGGTGATCCAACCGCCTCAGCCTCCTAAAGTGCTGGGATTGCAGGCATGAGCCACTGTGCCCAGCCGGTCTTTTTATTTTATAAACAATATTTGTGGAGTCAAATATTTAGGGAGGCCAGTGTGGTGGCTCATGCCTATAAACCCAACACTTTGGGAGGGCAAAGGTGATGGATTGCTTGAGCCAAGGATTCTGAGGCCAGACTGGGCAACATAGCAAGCCCTCTGTCTCTATAAAAAAATAAAAATAAAAATTAGCTGGGTTGGTGGCCTGTGCCTGTAGTCTCAGCTACTCAGGAGGATCACCTGAGCTCAGGAGGTCGACACTACAGTGAGTTATGATTGTGCCACTGCACTCCAACCTGGGTGATAGAGTGAGATCCTGTCTCTGTCTCTCTCTGTCCCTCTCACTCACTCATACACACAAATGCACACACAGAATTTGGTTAAAAAAATGTTTTGGGTAGCCGTGTGAGCAAAAGGAACAAGAACATTTACAGCGTGATTTTTGAGAATGGAGTCTACCTTCATTCAGAATGTTTTCTGGTCCAGAATTTACCAACTGAACTTCTCATTTTTGGACAAGCCACTTCACTCTTCCAAGCCTTAGTTTTGTCACTTATACAACCTATTTCAGAGGGCTGTTCTGAAGATGTGATGACTTAAGGTTCACGACAGTTTTTGAAAGTAATAAATGAGGGGCCAGTGTAAGCTAGTGTTATTTTCTTGTTAATTAATACTATGCTTTCTTGTTCATATTACAGTCTTTTGTGTGAGGATGAAAGGCTAACTTATCCCATAACAGCCATGGGCGGATCTCCAGATGGGATGAGCTTTTACGTTCTGAGATTTGAAACAAAGATTGGTGAGGAGACAGTGCCATAGGATGGAAGAGCTTGTGCTTTAGTCTCATGAAGACATGAATTTGAATCTATACTATGGCACTTGTTGGACTAAATGATTCAACTTCCTGAAGCTGGGATTCCTTTTCCTTAAAATAGGGATGAAGATCTCATGTTTTGCAGGATAGTTGTGAAAATTAGAGATAACATGTGTAAAACGCTTGGCTCGTAGCACACAACCTGTATGTGGCCGCACTGTTTAAACATTCAGGGACTTGGGTTGAAGTGTCCCCACATTTGCCCTTTGCTCTGTAAAAAATCATCTCAGTCGGTCGCGGTGGCTCAAGTCTGTAATCCCAGCACTTTGGGAGAACCAGGAGGGCGGATTGCTTGCGTATAGGAGTTCGAGATCAACGATCGCTTGAATCTAGGGGTTCGAGACTAGCCTGGGCAACATGGCGAAACCCCATCTCTACGAAAAACAGAAACAAATTAGCCCGGCATGGTGGCGTGAGCCTGTAGTTCCAACTACTCGACTGGCTGATGTGGGAGGATTGCTTGTAGTGAAGGCTGCAGTGAGCCGAGATCACGCCACTGCAACCCAGTCTGGTCGACAGAGCGAACTTCTCTCAACAAACACAAAAACGGTCGCCGCGGCGGTTCCCGCCTGTAATTCCAATACTTTGGGAGGCCGAGGCGGGAGGATCACCATGAGTTCACCGTGGCCAACATGGTTGAAACCCCGTCTCTACTAAAAATACGAAAATTAGCCGGGCGTCCTGGCGGGCGCCAGTAATTTCAGCTACTCGGCACTGAGGCAGGAGAATCGCTTGAATCCGGGAAGCGGAGCTTGCAGGGAGCTGCGATCGCGCCATTGCACTCCAGCCTGGGCGGCAGAGCGAGACTCTGTCTCAAAATAAAACAAAAAAATAAAGTCATCCTGGTAGTTAAAAGTTGTTAAAAAGGATGCTAAAATTAGTTTGTCACGGAGACTGGGTGTGTTTGTTTAATGAGTTATCGATAAAGCTTTGATAAAAAAAAAAAAACACTCGGTTTGTTCCGTTTCAATAAAGTCTTGTTCAAATGGGGAAGCGGGAGCTCATCGCGAGAGTCAGGTGAGTCCCGTTTCTTGTTCGGGACCTGATCTCGCGTTGTTTGATGAAGCAGCGGAGTGAGGTGAAAACGTAGCACGAAACATCGCGAGAGGTTACCGGACTCTCGCGACGATTTCTGGGATTGCCCCTCCCCCTCCTCCAAGTACCGTTTCGGTTTAATCTAGTGTGTGACTGAGTCTGTGAGGGAGCGAGAGTGTGTGTGTGGTGTGGAGCTGAGACGGAGGCAAGAAAAAGGGCTCCCTCAGGAGCGAGGGACAAAGGGGGCGTAAGGCACCTAGGCAGCCGGACCCTGGCGACAGGAAGCCGCCCCGAGCCGGGCTACCGGGTAGGGGAAGGGCCCGCGTAGTCCTCGCAGGGCCCCAGAGCCGGAGTCGGCCTCACAGCCCCGGGCCATCGGCTTCCCACTTCCTCGACCTCCCTGGCTCCCGGGCCCGAGGACTGGCTCGGCGGGGCGAGAAAAGGAAACAGACTTGAGCCAGCTCCCCGTTGTCTCGCAACTCCACTGCTGAGGAACTCTCATTTCTTCCCTCGCTCCTTCACCCCCCACCTCATGTAGGAGGGTGCTGAGGCGTCGGGAGGGAGGAGGAGTCTGGGCTACCGTCCCTGCCCTCCCCACCCGCTTCCCGGGGCGCTTTGGTGGGCGTGGAGTTGGGGTTGGGGGGGTGGGTGGGGGTTGCTTTTTGGAGTGCTGGGAACTTTTTCCCTTCTTCAGGTCAGGGGAAAGGGAATGCCCAATTCAGAGAGACATGGGGGCAAGAAGGACGGGAGTGGAGGAGCTTCTGGAACTTTGCAGCCGTCATCGGGAGGCGGCAGCTCTAACAGCAGAGAGCGTCACCGCTTGGTGTCGAAGCACAAGCGGCATAAGTCCAAACACTCCAAAGACATGGGGTTGGTGACCCCCGAAGCAGCATCCTTGGGTACAGTTATCAAACCTTTGGTGGAGTATGATGATATCAGCTCTGATTCCGACACCTTCTCCGATGACATGGCCTTCAAACTAGACAGAAGGGAGAACGACGAACGTCGTGGATCAGATCGGAGCGACCGCCTGCACAAACATCGTCACCACCAGCACCGGCGTTCCCGGGACTTACTGAAAGCTAAACAGACCGAAAAAGAAAAAAGCCAGGAAGTCTCCACCAAGTCGGGATCGATGAAGGACCGGATATCAGGAAGTTCAAAGCGTTCGAATGAGGAAGCTGATGACTATGGGAAGGCACAGGTAGCCAAAAGCAGCAGCAAGGAATCCAGGTCATCCAAGCTCCACAAGGAGAAGACCAGGAAAGAACGGGAGCTGAAGTCTGGGCACAAAGACCGGAGTAAAAGTCATCGAAAAAGGGAAACACCCAAAAGTTACAAAACGGTGGACAGCCCAAAACGGAGATCCAGGAGCCCCCACAGGAAGTGGTCTGACAGCTCCAAACAAGATGATAGCCCCTCGGGAGCTTCTTATGGCCAAGAATATGACCTTAGTCCCCCAAGATCTCATACCTCGAGCAATTATGACTCCTACAAGAAAAGTCCTGGAAGTACCTCGAGAAGGCAGTCGATCAGTCCCCCTTACAAGGAGCCTTCGGCCTACCAGTCCAGCACCCGGTCACCGAGCCCCTACAGTAGGCGGCAGAGATCTGTGAGTCCCTATAGCAGGAGACGGTCGTCTAGCTACGAAAGGAGTGGCTCTTACAGCGGGCGATCGCCCAGTCCCTATGGTCGAAGGCGGTCCAGCAGCCCTTTCCTGAGCAAGCGGTCTCTGAGTCGAAGTCCACTCCCCAGGTGAGCTATTTGTCTAACAGTCCTTCCTCATTTAGGGTGGGTTGTGAGGAATTGGCATTCAGCGTGTTAACGTTGTGTGGAAGCCCCCAGTGTTCATCACTGAACACTTTGCTGTCGTCTAGTCATACCAGTGTGTGAGTCTGTCTCCCCTTAACCCAGAATTCGAGAAGTGAAGAGTGCATAGGCCTCAAACCACTAAAGGTAGGTAATTCCAATGGTGGGGTCTTCAGTTGTAAGCTTCTGAGTTAGAAACGTCAAAGGCTTCTGCTTAGTTGAGTGCATGGAGTTGATACTAAGTTCTCAAAGCATATCTAGCTATTTCTGTTGCTTAGTTTCAGATTTTTAAAAATTACATTGGTATTAGTGCTGTAGACTCTGTGGGACTTGGTTGAAGACTTAAGAAATTACAGAGTTTCATTTGTGAAGTTACTTGCTTAGGTTATCCTATTTGTCCTGTCCACTGAGTCCCCAAACCTGTACATTTATTCATTTCCTGCTTGGCACTGTTTTAATAATTTACAAAATATTCCTGTCTTTTAACTGATGTTTTAGTGGAAATTCAGCTGATGAGTCTGTTATTCTTTTGATGGCATAACCTGTCAGAAATTGTTTCCAAGGACAATTTGTTTTTTTTTTTCTTTTTAGAGATGGGGGTGTCACCATGTTGGCTAGGCTGGTCTCGAACTCCTGACCTCAGGTGATCCACCCATGTCGGCCTCCCAAAGTGCTGGGATTATAGGCGTGAGCCACCGCACCCGGCCCGGACAATTTGGTTTTCTTTACAGCATCATCGCTGACGTGACTTTTTTTGAGACGGAGTTTCGCTCTTGTTACCCAGGCTGGAGTGCAATGGCACGATCTCGGCCCACCGCAACTTCCGCCTCCTTGGGTTCAAGCAATTCTCCTGCCTCAGCTTCCCGAGAGCTGGGACTACAGGCACACGCCACCATGCCCAGCTAATTTTTGTATTTTTAGTAGAGATGGGGTTTTACCATGTTGACCAGGATGGTCTCGATCTCTTGACCTCGTGATCCACCCGCCTCGGCCTCCCAAAGTGCTGGGATTACAGGCGTGAGCCACTGCGCCTGGCGACTGCTGACAATTTTGAACCTTTCTCTAAAACACATGGTAATAATGCCTTCTTTCTATTTTTGCGAGAAGGCATGCTAGTTTGAAATTTTGTGAATTATCTGGAAAATTGTCTTCTTGTTCCTAGGTAAAGAGATGTACCTCCTTTATGGCCTCACCTCTGTTCACAAAAGCAGAACGTGGGCTTTAGTTAGACCTTTGGAATCCTAATGTTGCTTTGTGGCCTTTAGCAAATGAGTTAATTTCTCCATGCCTAAGTTGCTTCAGGTGTAAAATGGGAATAATAAAGACCTACTTTTAAGGGTTGTGATTAAATTAGTCAATTTGAAGTGCATAGCACAGTGCCTTGTACATAATACCACTCAGTAAATTATGAGTAAGGACAATGTTGTTGAACATTAATAGAGAAATTGTGATAACTTGAAAACAAATCCATGTATGACTTTTTTGTTTTGTTTTTTTGAGATGGAGGCTTGCTCTATTGCCAGGCTGGAGCACAGTGGCGCAGTCTTGGCTCCCTGCAATCTCCGCCTCCCGGGTTCAAGCGATTATTCCAGCTCAGCCTCCCAAGTAGCTGGGACTACAGGCGCGTGACAAACACCTGGCTAATTTTTGTATATATATATTTTTTCTTTATAGATGGGGTTTCACCATGTTGGTCAGGTGGTCTTGAACTCCCGACCTCAGGTGATCTGCCCACCTTGGCCTCCAAAGTGCTTGGATTACAGGCATGAGCCACCACGCCTGGCTAATTTTTGTATTTTTAGTAGAGACGGGGTTTCACCATGTTGGCCAGGATGGTCTCGATCTTTTGACCTTGTGATCCACCCGCCTCGGCCTCCCAAAGTGCTG
>PVKV010042736.1:0-10520 GCA_004027835.1 Alouatta palliata | reverse complement strand
AGGGTGTATATTTTTTCTAACAGAGTAGTACAAGATTGATTATTTGCTTTAAAGCACACTATCTTTAGAGGATGTATATTTTTTATAACAGAGTACAAATTGAGGGTCTATATTTCCCATAACAGAGTAAAAATTCAGGCTGTATATTTTCATAACAGAGTAGAAATAGAGGTTGTATATTTTAATAACGGAAGAAATTTAGGGTGTGTATTTTTTTTATATTAAGCCTCCTCTTCTACTCTGTTATATAAAAATACACACCCTAAATTTCTTCTGTTATTAAAAATATACACCCTCTATTTCTACTGTGTCATAAAATATATAATCCCTCTATTTCTACTCTGTTATGAAAAATATGGAACCTCAATTTTTACTTTTATAAAAATTATGTACCCTCTAAATATGCTCTGCTTTGAAATCAATAAAACTCCTCTGCTACTCAGTTATGAAAAATATAACACCTCTGTTTCTTCACTCTTATGAAAAATGTACAAACTTTAAATATACTTTGCTTTAAAATAAATAAAATCTTCTGCTACTCTGTTATAAAAAATATACACTCTCTATTTCTACTGTTATAAAATATATGCACCCTCACTTTGTAACCTGTTATAAATAATACACACCTTCTTAATGTACTCTGCTGTAAAATAAACGAACTCTCTTCTGCTACTCTGTTATAAAAATATAAACCCTCTATTTCTACTCTGTTATGAAAAATATACACCCTCTATATATACTCCGCTTTAAAAGAAATATGTCCACCTCTGTTACTGTTATTAAAAGTGTGCACGCTCTATTTCTACTCTGTTATAAAGTATATACACAATCAATTTCCACCCTGTTATAAAAAATATGCACCCTCTCTGTCTTCAGTTATAAAAAATACAGACCCTCTCTTTCTACTCTGTTGTGAAACTTATACACCCTCAATTTGTATTCTGTTATTTGTGAAACTTATACACCCTCAATTTGTATTCTGTTATTAAAAATATACACACTCAATTTATACGCTGTTTTAAAAAAAACTGACGCTCTGTTTATACTACATTATAATAAATATACACCTTATAAATATACATTGTTCTGCTACTCTGTTGTAAAAAATATACACCCTCTATTTCTACTCTGTTTTATAAAATTTACACACTCAATTTGTACTGTGTTATAAAAAGTATACACCTCTCCATTTACTGTGCTTTAAAATAAATAGTTACTCTGTTACAAAAAATATTAAGCCTCTACTTGTACTCTGTTACAAAAATATATACTCCCTGAATTTCTACTCTTATTAAATATATACACCCTCTATTTCTACTCTGTTATAAAATATATAATCCCTCTTCTTCTACTCTGTTATGAAAAATAGAGAACATCAATTTTTACTCTGTTATAAAAAATAGGTACCCTCTAAATATGCTCTGCTTTAAAATAAATAAAAACACCTCTGCTACTCAGTTATGAAAATTATAACACCTCTGTTTCTTCACTCTTATGAAAAGTGTACAAACTTTAAGTATACTTTGCTTTAAAATAAACTCTCTTCTCCTACTCTTGTATAAAAAACATAAACCCTCTATTTCTACTCTGTTAAGAAAAATATACACCCTCTGTACATACTCTGCTTTAAAATAAATAGATGCACTTCCGTTACTGTTACTAAAAGTGTGCACCATCTTCTTCTACAGTTATATTGTATATACACCCACAATTTCCACCCTCTTTCAAAAAATATACACCCTCTATTTCTACTCTCTTGTGGAACTTATCCACCCTCAATTTATCCTCTGTTTAAAAAAAATTCACCCTGTTTCTACTACGTTATAATAAATATACACCCTATAAATATACATCGATCTGCTACTCTGTTATAAAATACATTCACCCTCTATTTCTACTCTGCTAGGAAAATTACACAACTTCAGTGTGTACTCTGTCATAAAAAAATATACTCCCTCTTTTTCTTCTCTGTTTTATAAAATTAACACCCTCAAAATATACTGTTATTAAAAATATATACCCTCAATTTATACACTGTTTTTAAAAAATTTCACCCTCTCTTTCTACTACGTTATAAAAAATATGCACCCTATAAATATACATTGTCCTGCTTCTCTCTTATAAAAAGTGTACACCCACTGTTTCTACTCTGCTATGAAAATTACACAACTTCATTGTGTACTGTTATAAAAAAAGTACTCCCTCTAATTCTACTGTTTCATAAAATTTACACCCTCAATTTGTATTCTGTTATAAAAAATATACACCTGTCAATATACTCTTGCTTAAAATAAATAAATACTATTCTGCTACTCTGTTAAAAAAAAATATTAAGACTCTACTTCTACTCTGTTATAATAAAATATACAAACTCAATTTCTAGTTATTAAAAATATACACCCTCTATTTCTAATCTCTTATAAAATATATAATCCCTCTATTTCTACTTTGTTATGAAAAATATAGAACCTCAAATTTTACCGTGGTCTAAAAAATAGGTACCCTCTAAATGTGCTGTGCTTTAAAATACATAAAAACTCCTCTGCTACTCAGTTATGAAAAATATAACTCCTCTGTTTCTAATGAAAAACATACAAATTTTACATATGCTCTGCTTTAAAATAAATAAAAACTTCTGCAACACTGTTATAAAAAATATACACTCTCTATTTCTACTCATATACAAAATATGCACCCTCACTTTGTAACATGTTATAAATAATCTACACACTATTAATATACTCTGCTTTAAAATAAATAAACACTATTCTGCTACTCTGTTATAAAATATATAAACCCTCAATTTCTACTCTGTTATAAAATTATACACCCTCTATTTTAACTCTGTTATAAAATATATACACCCTCAAATTGTACTGTTGTAAAAATTATACACCCTCTCAAAATACTCTGCTTTAAAATAAATAAACTCTCTTCTGCTACTCTGTTGTAAAAAATGTAAACCCTCTATTTCTACTGTTATGAAAAATATACACCCTCTATATATACTCTGCTTTAAAATAAATAGACGCACTTCTGTTACTGTTGTTAAAATTGTGCACCCTCTTTTTCTACTCTGTTATAATGTATATACACCCTCTCTTTCTCTTCAGATATAAAAAATACACACCCTCTATTTCTACTCTCTTGTGAAACTTACTTATACACCCTCAATTTGTACTCTGTTATTAAAAATATACTCCCGTATTTCTACTGTTACAAAATATTTACAATCTCTATTTCTATTGTTATAAAAATTATACTACCTCTACATACACTCTGCTTTAAAATAAATAAACTCTCTTCTGCTACTCTGTTACATAAACCCTCAACTTCTACTCTGTTGTATAAAATAGACACCCTCAATTTGTACTCTTTTATAAAGAAAATAATCCCTCTATACATACTCTGCTTTAAAGTAAATAAACCCACCGCTGCTACACTGTGATAAAAAATAGAAACCCTCTAATTCTACTCTGTTTTAAAAAATATACACCCTCAAATTCTGCTCTGTTATATAAAATATACACCCTCTATAAAAAATACACACCCTTTATTTCTACTCTGTTATAAATCATATACACCCTCTAAAATACTCTGCTTTAAAATATATAAACTCTCTTCCACTACTCTGTTATACACCATCAAATTGTACTCTGTAATAAATTATATTCACCCTCTATTTCTACTCTGGTATAAAATATATACACCCTCTATACTCTGCTTTTAAATAAACACTCTTCTGATACTGTTATAAAATATAGAAACCCTCTCTTTCTACTGTGTTATAAAAATATACAACCTAAATTTGTACTGTTATAAAAAATATACACCCTCTATTTCTTCTCTGTTATGAAAATTATACACCCTCAAATTGTACTCTTATAAAAAATATACAATCTCTAAATATACTCTGCTTTGAAATAAGTAATCACTCTACTGCTACCCTGTTGTAAAGAATATACACCCTCTATTTCTACTCTGTTATGAAAATTTCACAACTTCAATTTGTACTCTGTTATTAAAAAATACACACCATCTAAATATACTCTGCTTTAAAGTAAACACTATTCTTCTACTCTGTTTTAAAAGTATAAACCCACTATTTCTACTCTGCTATAAAAAATATACACCCTCTCTACTATCTTATAAAAAATATACACCCTCAACTTGTACTCTGTTATAAAAAATATTCACCCTCAATTTTTATTCTGTTATATAAAATATACACCCTCAATTTGAACTCTGATATAAACAATATACACCCTCAATTTCTACTCTGTTATAAAAAATATAAACCCTCTTAAATATACGTTGCTTTGAAATAAACACTCTTCTGCTACTGTTGTAAAAATATAAACCCTCTAATTATACTGTTTTAATATATATATACCCTCAGTATCTACTCTGATATAAAATATATACACCCTCTCTTTCTACTGTGTTAGAAAAAATACACACCCTCTATTTCTACTCTGTTGTAATACATATATAACCTCAATTTTTAGTCTGTTATAAAAAATATACACCCTCTAATTATACTCTGCTTTAAAATAAACACACATCTGCTACTCTGTTATAAAAAGATAGACCCTCAATTTATACTCTGTTATAAAAATATTCACCCTCTCTTTCTACTCCGTGATAAAAAATATACACCCTATAATTATACTCTACTTTAAAATAAACAAACACTCCTATGCTACTCTGTTATGAAAATATACACCCCCTATTTCTACTCTGTATGGAAAATATACAACCTCAATTTTTACTCTGTAATAAAAGGTAAATTCCCAGTATTTCTACTCTGTTTTATAAAATTTTCACACTCAATTTGTACTCTGTTATAAAAAATATACACCTCTCAATATACTCTGCTTTAAAATAAACACACTTCCGCTACTCTGTTATAAAAAATAAAAACCCTCTATTTCTACACTGTTATAAAATATATACACCTTCAATTTCTACTGTTATTAAAAATGTACACCCCCTATTTGTGCTCCGTTATAAAAATTATACACCATCTAAATATACTCTGCTTTAAATTAAACAAACACTTTCCCTCTACTTTCTTATAAAAAATATCAACCCTCTAATTCTACACTATTTTAAAAAATACACACCCTCTAAATATACTCCTTTTTAAAATAAATAAACATTTTATGGCTACTCTGCTACAAAAAATATAAACCCTCAATTTCTACCTTGCTATAAAATATATATACCCTCTAAATATACTCTGCTTGAAAATAAATAAACACTCTACTCCTACTGTGTTATAAAAAATATAAACATTCTATTTCTACTCTGGTATAAAAAATATACAACCTGTATTTCTACTCTGTTATAATAAATATACACAATCAATTTGTACTCTGTTATAAAAAATATACACCCTCAGTTAGTACTGTTATAAAAAATATACACAATCAATTTGTACTGTTATAAAATATATACACCCTCTAAATATACACTGCTTTAAAATAAATAAACACATTTCTGCTACTCTGTTTTAATAAATATAAACCCTGTATTTCTACTCTGTTATAAAAATATACACCATCAATTTTTACTGTTATGGGAAATATACACCCTCAATTTGTACTCTGTTATAAAAAATATACACCTCTCAATATACTCTTTTTTAAAATAAATAAACACTCTTCTGCTACTCTCCTCTAAATTATATTACGCCTCTACTTCTACTCTGTTATAAAATAGTACACACCCTAAATTTCTTCTGTTATTAAAAATATACACCCTCTATTTCTACTGTGTTATAAAATATATAATCCCTCTATTTCTACTCTGGTATGAAAAATATAGAAACTCAATTTTTACTTTTATAAAAAATATGTACCCTCTAAATATGCTCTGCTTTGAAATAAATAAAACTCCTCTGCTACTCAGTTATGAAAAATATAACACCTCTGTTTCTACACTCCTATGAAAAATATACACCATTTAAATATACTCTGCTTTAAAATAAATAAAATCTACTACTTCTCTGTTATAAAAAATATACACTCTCTATTTCTACCGTTATAAAAATTATGCACCCTCACTTTGTAACCTGTTATAAATAATATACACATTCTTAATGTACTCTGCTTTAAAATAAACGATCTCTCTTCTGCTGTTCCATTTTAAAAAATATAAACCCTCTATTTCTACTGTTATGAAAAATATACACCCTGTACATATACTCTGCTTTAAAATAAATAGACCCACCTCTGTTACTGTTATTAAAAGTGTGCACCCTCTATTTCTACTCTGTTATAAAGTATATACACCCTCAATTGCCACCCTGTTGTAAAAAATATGCACCCTCTCTTTGTCTTCAGTTATAAAAAATACAGACCCTCTCTTTCTACTCTGTTGTGAAACTTATACACCCTCAGTTTGTGTCCTGTTATTAAAAATATACACCTTCAAATTATACTCTATTTTAAGAAAATTGATGCTGTTTCTACTACATTATAATAAATATACACCTTATAAATATACATTATTCTGCTACTCTGTTAAAAAAAATATACACCCACTATTTCTACTCTGCTATGAAAATTACACAACCTCAGTGTTTACTCTGTTATAAAAAATATACTCCATCTATTTCTACTCTGTTTTATAAAATTTACACCCTCAATTTCTACTCTGTTATAAAAAATATACACCCTGTATTTCTACTGTGTTATAAAAAATATACACCCTCAATTTTTACTATGTTATAAAAATATACATCCTCTATTTCTACTCTGTTATAAAAAATAAACACCCTCAAATTTTACTGTTATAAAAATCACACACCCTCTAAGTAAACTGCTTTAATATAAATAAACAGACTTCTGTTACTCTGTTACAACAAAAAGAACACCCTGTATGTCTTCTTTGTTATAAGAAACATACACCCTCAATTTGTACTATGTTATAAAAAAATATACACCCTCAATTTCTACTCTGTTATAAAAAATATACATCCTCAATTTGTACTCTGTTATAAAAAATATACACCCTAAATTTCTACTGTTATAGGAAACATACACCCTTAATTTGTACTCTGTTATAAAAAAATACAACCTCAATTTCTACTCTGTTATAAAAAATATTCATCCTCAATTAGTACTGTTATAAAAATATACATCCTCAGTTTCTTCTATATTATAAGAAACATACTCCCTCAATTTCTACTCTGTTATAAAAAATATACACCCTCAATTTCTACTCTGTTATACAATATATGCATCCTCTATTTCTACTCTGGTATAAAAAATGTACACACTCAATTTGTACTGTTATAAAAATCACACACCCTCTAAATAAACTGCTTTAATGAAAATAAACAGACTTCTGTTACTCTGTTAAAACAAAAAACACCCTGTATGTCTTCTTTTTATAAGAAACATACACCGTCAATTTGTACTCTGTTAAAAAGATATATACACCCTCAATTTCTACTATGTTATAAAAAGTATACACCCACAATTTTTCCTGTTATAAAGTATATACACCCTCAATTTCTACTCTGTTATGAAAAATATACATTCTGAGTTTGTACTCTGTTATAAAAAATGTATATCCTCTATTTCTCCTCTGTTATAAAAAATATACATCTTCAATTTGTACTTTTATAAAAAACACACACAATCTAAATAAACAGCTTTAATAAAATAAATAGACTTCTGTCACTCTGTCATAACAAAAAGAACACCCTCTATGTATTCTTTGTTATAAGTACCATACACCCTCAATTTGTACTCTGTTATAAAAAATATGCACCCTCAATTTGTACTCTGTTATAAAAAATATACACCCTCTATTTCTACTATGTTATAAAAAGTATACATCCTCAATTTGTTCTCTGCTATGTATAATATACACCCTCTATTTCTACTATGTTATAAAAAATATACACCCTTAATTTCTACTCTCTTATAAAAAATATACAAGGTAAATTTCTAATCTGTTATACAAATTATACATCCTCAATTTCTACTCTGTTATAAAAAATATACACTCTCAATTTGTACTGTTATAAAAAATATACACCCTCAATTTCTACTCTGTTATAAAAAATATATATCCTCAATTTGTACCCTGTTATAAAAAATATACACCCTCTATTTCTACTGTGTTATAAAAAATATACACCATCAATTTCTACTCTGTTATAAAAAATATATATCCGCTATTTCTACTCTGTTATAAAAAATATGCACCCTCAATTTGTACTGTTATAGAAAACACACACCCTCTAAATAAACTGCTTTTATATAAATAAAGGGACTTCTGTTACTCTGTTATAACAAAAAGAACACCCTGTATGTCTTCTTTTTATAAGAAACATACACCATCAATTTGTACTCTGTTAAAAAAATATATACACCCTTAATTTCTACTATGTTATAAAAAGTATACATCCTCAATTTGTTCTCTGCTATATATAATATACACCCTCTATTTCTACTATGTTATAAAAAATATACACCCTCAATTTCTACTCTCTTATAAAAAATATACAAAGTAAATTTCTACTCTGTTATACAAATTATACATCCTCCATTTCTACTCTGTTATAAAAAATATACACCCTCAATTTGTACTGTTATAAAATATATACACCCTCAGTTTCTACTCTGTTATAAAATATATATATCCTCAATTTGTACTGTTATAAAAAATATACACCCTCTATTTCTACTGTGTTATAAAAAATATACACCATCAATTTCTACTCTGTTATAAAAAATATATATCCGCTATTTCTACTCTGTTATAAAAAATATACACCCTCAATTTGTACTGTTATAGAAAACACACACCCTCTAAATAAACTGCTTTAATATAAATAAACGGACTTCCGTTACTCTGTTATAACAAAAAGAACACCCTGTATGTCTTCTTTTTATAAGAAACATACACCCTCAATTTGTACTGTTAAAAAAAATATACACCCTCAATTTCTACTCTGTTATAAAAAATATACACCCTCAATTTGTACTGTTATATATAATATACACCCTCAATTTTTACACTGTTATGAAAAATATACACCCTCTAAATATACTCTGCTTTGAAATAAATAACCACTGTTCTGCTACACATTTATAAAAAATATACACCCTGAATTCTACTTCATTATAAAATATATATACCCTCAATTTGCACTGTTATAAATAATAAACACACTCTATTTCTACTATTTTATAAAAAATATACACCTTCAATTTCTACTCAGTTGTAAAACATATACAACCTCAATTTGTACTGTGTTATAAAAAATATACACCCTCAATGTGTACTCTGTTATAAAAAATATATATCCTCAGTTTTACTCTGTTATAAAAAATATACATCCTCTATTTCTACTCTGTTATAAAGAATATACACCGTCAATTTGTACTCTGTTATAAAAAATATACATCCTCTATTTCTACTCTGTCATAAAAAAATTCATCCTCAATTTGTTCTCTGTTATAAAAAATATAAACCCTCAATTTCTACTCTGTTATAAAATATATACATCCTCAAATTGTACTGTTATAAAAAATATACATGCTCTGTTTCTACTATATTATAAAAAATATACATCCTCTATTTGTACTGTTATAAAAAATATACACTCTCCATTTCTACTATGTTATAGAAAATATACACCCTGAATTTCTACACTGTTATAAAAAATATACACCCTCAATTTCTACTCTGTTATAAAAAATATACATCCTCTATCTCTACTCTGTTATAAAACATATACACAGTCATTCTGTACTGTTATAAAAATCACACACCCCCTAAATAAACTGCTTTCATATAAATAAACAGACTTGTGTTACTCTGTTACAACAAAAAGAAAACCCTGTATGTCTTTGTTGTTATAAGAAACATACACCCTCAATTTGTACTCTGTTATAAAAAATATGCAGCCTCAATTTCTACTGTTATAAAAAATATACATCCTCAGTTTGTGCTCTGTTATTAAAAATATACATTATCTATTTCTACTCTGTTATAAAAAAATATACATCCTCAATGTAGTTTTGATTTGCATTTCTCTAATGACCAGTGATGATGAGCATTTTTTCATATGTTTGTTGGCTTCATGTATGTCTTCTTTTGTAAAGTGTATGTTCCTATCCTTTGCCCACTTTTGAATGGGCTTGTTTCAACTACATTGAGATACCACCTCACGCCAGTTAGAATGGCGATCATTAACAAATCTGGAGACAACAGATGCTGGAGGGGATGTGGAGAAATAGGAACACTCTTACACTGTTGGTGGGAGTGTAAATTAGTTCAACCATTGTGGAAGACAGTATGGCGATTCCTCAAGGACCTAGAAATAGAAATTCCATTTGACCCAGCAATCCCATTACTGGGTATATATCCAAAGGATTATAAATCATTCTACTCTAAGGACACATGCACACGAATGTTCATTGCAGCACAGTTTACAATAGCAAAGACCTGGAACCAACCCAAATGTCCATCGATGATAGACTGGACAGCGAAAATGT
>PVKV010042735.1:0-10522 GCA_004027835.1 Alouatta palliata | reverse complement strand
AAAAAAAAAAAAAAAAAAATCTACACTGTCTCTACCACACCTTGCTAATGGATGCTAACTTCTTTAGTTGTTTCCCTCCTTCTACCCTCACTCCCACAGTCTGTTTTTAACCCTGAATGAGCCTGCTAAAACTAAGTTAGACCATGTTTGCTGAAAACTCTTCAATGGCTTCCAGCCTAAATCAGAGAAAGCCTGGATTCTTATAGGCTCAATAACGGCTCCATGAGCTTGTCCTTAATCACCTCTCTTACCTCCTCTCCTACTATTCTTTCCCTTGCTCACTCTGCCTCTTCATTCTTTTACCAAAAATCTGGCATGTTTCAAACTTGGGAGTTTGTATTTGCTGTAACCTCCAATTTGAATGATCTTTCCTAAGATAGCCAATTGGTCCACTTCCTCACTTGCTTCTGGCCTCCAAATGTTACCTTCTCTGTGAAGCCTTCTGTGCCCATCTTATCTGAAATGGCACACTCCATGCCATTTGCTAGGACCTTCTCTGTTGACTGTGTCCTCCTTAGTACCTATCACTTTCTAACCTGCTATACCTTTTACTGATAATTTTGTTCATGGCCTGTCTCCTCACTAGACAAAGATTAATGTCTATTTGGTTTATTGCTGTATTTCCAGCTGTAAGAATACTTTTTGACCCACAGTAGGTACATAATAAACATCAGTTGGATGCATTAATAAGGGCAGGAAATAGTGAAATTGTGCAATAAAACTTAAGAATGAGGAGTAGTTATATCTGGCTAGGCACAGGAGATTGGGATAAGACAAGAGCTGACTTTGAACTAGTTCTTGAAGAATGAGCAGGATTTAAACAGATTTGTCTGCTGCTGTGATTTCATGGAGGTCTGCATTTATTTCAGACAGTTGTGTGACGTCTTGAAGAGGGGGAAATGACAGGGTGATAAGGCATATGAAGTTGTTAAAGTGGTGCCTGGTTTGAGTGTTAATGATTTGGAAGGTGATGAGTCTACATGTGTTGAAGGGAGATGTTAAGTTTGGATTGGGTTTTGAACCTTTAAGGTTCTTGGCTGCTAGAAACATAAACCAGATCAAGCCATTATAAGAAAAAAGGAAATTTGCTGCAAGGATTGGTGCTCACAGAATTGATGGGAGGTTTGTGGAATCAAGAGCTGGCCAACAGAAGCTACTGCAAAAGTTATGCAACAGAAACAATCTGTTAACGCTGCCCATGGACTGAATATTAACCCTCAATGTTTTTCAATATATTCATCCATCTTCTTGCCAGTGGAAATCTGGGTTGTTTTCAGATTTTTGCCATTAGAAACAGTGCTGTAATATATTATGTTTTCTGGTATAGATATATAAGCTTTTCTATGGGGTAAAATTGCCAGTTCATAAGATATGTACATATTCAGCTCTATTAGATAATGCCAAAGTGTTTTCAGTTTTATGCCAGATTATGTAAATGTTACTTTGTTCACTTTGTTCCACATCCTTACTCACACTTCTGTTTTTTTAAGTATATCTTAAAATTTGCCTATGATAAAATTTACTCTTATAAACTTACAGTGTATGAGTTTTTAGAAATGCATACAACCCTGTATGTACTACCACAATCAAGATAAAGAGCAGTTTCATCACCCCCAAATATTTCCTCTGCTGCCCTTTGCAGTCAATTTCTCCTTCATTCCTAGGTTCTGATAATCATGGATCTGTTCTCTATCCCTATCATTTTGCCTTTTCCAGAGTGTTATATAAATGGAATCCTAGGCCTGGTTTCTTTTATTCAACAAAGTGCATTTGAGATTCATTCATTTGTTGCATGTATTAGTAGTTCATTCCTTTTTTTAAATTGTTGAGTACTATTCCATTGTATAGATGTACCACAGTTTGTTCACCCATTCCCTAGGTGAAGATCATTTGGGTTGTTTCCATTTTGGCAATTATGAATAAAGCTGCTATTAATATTTGTGTACAGATTTTTGTGTAAACACATTTGCATTTCTCTTGCATAAATATCTAAAAGTGGAATTGCTGAGTCATATGGTAACTATGTTTAGCTTTATGAGAAACTGTCATTCTGCTTTCCAGAGCAGATGTGTGCCACTTATACACAGTAATGAGAGCTCTAGTTGCTCTGTATCCTTGACTGCACTGAGTATTGTCATTTTTAAAAGTCATTCTAGGCTGGGTGCGGTGTCTCACACCTGTAATCCCAGCACTTTGGGAGGCCGAGGTGAGCAGATCACGAGGTCAGGAGATCAAGACCATCCTGGCTAACACGGTGAAACCCTGTCTCTAATAAAAACACAAAAAAATTAGCCAGGTGTGGTGGCACATGCCTGTAGTCCCAGCTACTCAAGAGGTCGAGGCAGGAGAATCGCTTGAACCCAGGAGATAGAGGTTGCAGTGACCCGAGATTGCACCACTGCACTTCAGCCTGGTTCAAGAAAAAACAATGTCCTTCTAACAGGCATATAGTGGCATCTAATTGTTTTAATTTACATTTTCCTAATGACAAATGTTGTTCAATATCTTAAATTTTTTTTTAATTTCCATAGGTTATTTAGGAACAGGTGTTTTTTGGTTACATGAGTAATTTCTTTAGTGGCGATTTGTGAGATTTTGGTGCACCCATCACCTGAGCAATATACACTGCACTCTATTTGTAGTCTTTAATCCCACACCCCGTTTCCATCCTTTCCCCCTAAGTCCCCAAAGTCCATTGTGTCATTCTTATGCCTTTGCATCCTTACAGCTTAACTCCCACTTATGAGTGAGAACATACAGTGTTTGGTTTTCCATTCCTGAGTTATTTCACTTAGAATAGTAGTCTCCAATCTCATCCAGGTCACTGTAAGTGCCATTAATTCATTCCTTGTTATGGCTGAGTAGTATTTCATTGTATATCTATACAACAGTTTCTTTATCCACTTGTTGATTGATGGACATTTGGGTTGGTTCCACATTTTTGCAGTTGCAAATTGTGCTGCTATGAACATGCATGTGCAAGTATCTTTTTCGTATAATGATTTCTTTTCCTCTGGGTAGATACCCAGTAGTAGGATTGCTGGATCAAATGGTAGTTCCACTTTTAGTTCTTTAAGGAATCTCCACACTGTTTCCATAGTGGTTGTACTAGTTTAAATTCCCACCAGCAGTGTAGAAGTGTTCCATGTTCACTGCATCCATGCCAACATCTTCTGTTTTTTGATTTGTTGATTACGGCCATTCTTGCAGGAGTAAGGTAGTATCACATTGTGGTTCTGATTTGCATTTCCCTGATCATGAGTGATATTGATCATTTTTTGATGTTTGTTGTTCATTTGTATTACTTCTTTTAAGAATTTTCTATTTATGTCCTTAGCCCACTTCTGGATGGGATTGTTTTTTTTCTTGCTAATTTGTTTGAGTTCATTGTAGATTCTGGATATTAGTCCTTTGTCAGATGTATACACTGTTAAGAATTTTTTCCCACTCTGTGGGTTGTCTGTTTACTCTGCTGACTGTTCCTTTTGCTGAGCACAAACTCTTTAGTTTAATTAAGTCCCAGCTTTTTATCTTTGTTTTTATTGCATTTGCTTTTGGGTTCTTGATCAAGAAATCCTTGCCTAAGCCAAAGTCTAGAAGGGTTATTCCAATGTTATCTTCTAGAATTTCTATAGTTTCAGTTCTTATATTTAAGTCCTTGATCTATCTTGAGTTGATTTTTGTACAGCATGAGAAATGAGGATCAAGTTTCATTCTCCTACATGTGGCTAGCCAAGTACCCCAGCACCATTTGTTTAAAAGGGTGTCCTTTCCCCACTTTACGTTTTTGTTTGCTTTGTCAAAGATCAGTTGGCTGTAAGTATTTGGTTTTATTTCTTGATTCTGTATTCTGTTCCATTGGCCTATGTACACATTTTTACACCAGTACCATACTGTTTTGGTTACAGTGGCCCGATAGTATAGTTTAAAATCAGGTAATGTGATGTCTCCAGATTTGTTCTTTTTGTTTAGTCTTGCTCTGGCTATGTGGGATCTTTTGTGCTTCCATATGAATTTTAGAATTTTAAAAAAATTCTGTGAAGAATGATGGTGGTAGTTTGATGGGACTTGCATTAAATATGTAGACAGCTTTTGGCAGTATGGTCATTTTCACAATATTGATTCTACTTATCCGTGGGTAGAATCTACCATCCATGGGATGGGTAGAATCAACCCATTCATGGGATGGGTAGAATCAATGGGATGGGTTTTATCAATGGATAGAATCAATGATGTGGGATGTGTTTCCATTTGTTTGTGTTGTCTATGATTTCTTTGAGCAGTGTTTTGTAGTTGTCATCTTTCACCTCCTTGTTTGGGGATATTCCTAAGTATTTTTTTTTTTGCATCTATTATAAAAGGGTTGAGTTATTGATTTGATTCTCTGCATGGTCACTTGTTGGGGTATAGAAGAGCTACTGATTTGTGTACATTAATCTTGTATCCAGAAACTTTGCTGAACTCTTTTATCAGTTGTAGGAGCTTTCTGGAGGAGTCTTTGGGGTTTTCTAGATAAACGATCATATCATCAGCAAACAGTGACAGTTTGACTTCCTCTTTAGTGATTTGGATGCCCTTTATTTCTTTCTGTTGTCTGATTGCTCTGGCTATGACTTCCAGTATTATGCTGAAGAGGATTGGTGAGAGTGGGCATCCTTGTCCTGTTCCAGTTCTCAGAGGGAATGCTTTCAACGTTTCCCCATTCAGTATTATGTTGGCTGTGGGTTTGCCATAGATGGCTTTTATTATGTTGAGGTATGTCCCTTGTATGCCGGTTGTACTGAGGGTTTTAATCATAAAGCAATGCTGGATTTTGTTGTATGCTTTTTCTGCATATATTGTGATGATCATGTGATTTTTGTTTTAAATTCTGTTTATGTGGTATATCACATTTATTGACTTGCATATGTTAAACCATCCCTGCATCCCTGGTATGAAAGCCACTTGATCTTTTTGATATGTTGTTGGATTTGGTTAGCTAGTATTTTGTTAAGGTTTTTAGCATCTATATTCATCAGGGATATTGGTCTATAGTTTTCTTTTTTGATTGTGTCCTTTCCTGTTTTTGGTATTAGGGTGACAGTGGCTTCATAGAATGAATTAGGGAGCATTTCCCTCTTTCTGTATCTTGTGGAATAGTGTCAATAGGATTGGTACCAATTTTTCTTCGAATGTCTGGTAGAATTCTGCTGTGAATCCATCTGGTTCTGGACTTTTTTTGTTGGTAATCTTGTAATTACCATTTCAATATCGCTGCTTGTTATTGGTCTGTTCAGGGTATCTAATTCTTCTTGATTTAAGGTAGGAGGGTTGTATTTTTCCAGGATTTTATCCATCTCTTCTAGGTTTTCTAGTTTATGTGCATAAAGGTGTTCATAGTAGGTTTGATCTTTTGTATTCTGTTGTGTCAATTGTAATATCTCCCCATTTCATTTCTCATTGAGCTTATTTGGATTTTCTCTCTTCTTTTCCTGATTAATCTTTCTAATGGTCTATCAATTTCATTTATCTTTTCAAAGACCCATCTTTTTGTCTCATTTATCTTCTGTATTTTTGTTTTCAATTTCATTTAGTTCTGTTGTGGTCTTGGTTATTTCCTTTCTTCTACTGGGTTTGGGGTTGGTTTATTCTTTTTTCTCTAGTTTGTTGAGGTATGACCTTAGATTGTCTGTGCTATTTCAGACTTTTTGATGTAAGCATTTAGGGCAATGAACTTTCCTCTTAATACCACCTTTTCTGTGTCCCGAGGTTTTGATAGGCTGTGTCACTGTTGTTCAGCTCGAAGAATTTTTAAATTTCCATTTTGATTTTATTTTTGACCCAGTGCTCATACAAGAGCATGTTATTTAATTTTCATATATTTGCATGATTTTGAAGGTTTCTTTTGGAGTTAATTTCCAGTTTTATTCCACTGTGGTCCAAGAGTGCTTGATATAATTTATATTTTCTTAAATTTATTGAGGCTTGTTTTGTGGCCTGTCATATGATCTATCTTAGAGAAAGTTCCATGCACTCTTGAATAGGATGTATATTCTGTGGTTGTTGGACAGAATGTTCTGGTTATATATCTGTTAAGTCCATTCGTTCCAGGATATAGTTTAAATCCATTGTTTCTTTGTTGACTTTCTGTCTTGATGACCTGTCTAGTGCTGTTAGTAGAGTGCTGAAGTCTCCCACTATTGTTGTGTTGCTGTCTATCTTATTTCTTAGGTCTATTAGTAATTGTTTTAATAAATTTGGGAGATCCAGTGTTAGGTACATATATGTTTAGGATTGTGATATTTTCCTGTTAGACAAAGCCTTTTATCATTATATAATATTCCTCTTTATCTTTAAAAAAAAATTTATTTATCATAATTTAACTTCTGGGGTACATGTGCAGATCGTGCAGGTTTGTTTCATAGGTATACACGTGCCATGGTGGTGGTTTGCTGCATCTATTGCCCCATCATCTACGTTAGGTATTTCTCCTAATGCTATCCCTCCCCAGACTCCCCACCCCCTGCCATTCCTCCCCTAGTCCCCCAACCCCCAGGCCCCAGTGTGTGATGTTCCCCTCCCTGTGTCCGTGTGTTACAGTATTTGGTTTTCTGTTCTTGTGTCAGTTTGCTGAGAATTATGGTTTCCAGTTTCATCTATGTCTCTGCAAAGGACATGAACTCATCCTTTTTTATGGCTGCATAGTATTCCATGGTGTATATGGGCCACATTTTCTTTATCCATTCTATCATTGATGGGCATTTGGGTTGGTTCCAAGTCTTTGCTATTGTGAACAGTACTACAATAAACGTACATGTACATGTGTCTTTATAATAGAATGATTTATAATCTTTTGGGTATATACCCAATAATGGGATTGCATTACCTGGTGCTTTTGTCTCACAGCTCTTAAGATTTTTTCCTTTGCCTTAACTTTAGATAACCTGATGACAATGTGCCTAGGTGATGATCTTTTTGTGATGAATTTCCCAAATATTCTTTTTGCTTCTTGTATTTGGATATCTAGGTCTCTAGCAAGGCCAAAGAAGTTTTCCTCAATTATTACCCTAAATATGTTTTCCAAACTTTTAGATTTCTCTTCTTCCTCAGGAACACCAATTATTCTTAGGTTTGGTCATTTAACATAATATCAGACTTCTTGGAGGCTTTGTTCATATTTTCTTATTTTTTCTTTGTCTTTGTTGGATTGGGTTAATTCGAATATCTTGTCTTTGAGCTCTGAATTTCTTTCTTCTACTTGTTCAATTCTATTGCTGAGACTTTCCAGAGCATTTTGCATTTCTATAGGTGTGTCCATTGTTTCCTGAGAGTTTGATTGTTTTTTATTTATGTTATCTATTTCCTTGAATATTTCTTCTTTCACTTCTTGTATCATTTTTTGGATTTCCCTACATTGGGCTTTACCTTTCTCTGGTACCTTTCTGATTAGTTTAATAACTAACCTCCTGAATTCTTTTTTAGGTAAATCAGAGATTACTTCTTGGTTTGGGTCCATTGCTGGTGAGCTTGTGTGATTTTTTTAGGAGGGTGTTAAAGAACCTTGTTTTGTCATATTACCAGAGTTGGTTTTCTGGTTCCTTCTCATTTGGGTAGGCTCTGTCAGAAGGAAGGTCTATTACCCAAGCATGTTGTTCAGATTATTTTGTCCCGTGGGGTATTCCATTGATGTAGTACTCTTCCCCCTTTCCTATGGATGTGGCTTCTTGAGAGCCAAGCTGTAGTGACTGGTATCTTTCTTCTGGATCTAGCCACCCAGCAAGTCTACAAGGCCCTTAGCCAGTACTAGGGGTTGTCTGCACAGAGTCCTGTGATGTGAACTGTCTGTGGGTCTCTCAGCCGTGGATACCAGCACAGTATTTAGGGTGTGTCCTGGGTCCTGCAGAAGCAATCTGCTTCCTTCAGGGGGTCTGTGGGTCCTCTCCTCAGCGTTTTCATGTGCTTATTTGTCATTCACACTTCTTCTCAGGCAAAGAATTCTTATATATGACTATAAAAGAAAAATATTGATAGATTCATCTATTGAAACTTGTGTATGCTTTGCAAAGTTCTTGTGCTGTGTTTTTCAGCTCTGTCAAGTCGTTTATGTTCTTCTCTAACCTGTTTATTCTTGTTAGCATTTCGTCAAACCTTTTTTCAAGGTTCTTAGTTTCTTTGCATTGGGATAGAACACGTTCCTTTAGCTCAGAGAAATTTGTGATTGTCCACCTTCTAAAGCCTGCTTCTGTCAATTTGTCAAACTCATTCTCCATCCAGTTTTGTTCCCTTGCTGGTAAGGAGTTGTGATCTCTTGGAGGAGGAGGGGCATTCTGGTTTTTGGTGTTTTCATCCTTTTTGAGCTGGTTTATTCCCATCTTTGTGGATTTATCTACCTTTGGTCTTTGAAATTGGTGACTTTTGGATGGGGTCTCTGAATGGTCATGCTTTTTGTTGATGTTGAGGCTATTTCTTTCTGTTTTTTAGTTTTCCTTCTAACAGTCAGGCCCCTTTGCTGGAGGACTGCTAGAGGTCCACTCCAGACCCTGCTTGCCTGGGAATCACCCAGGGGGGCTGCAGAACAGCAAGGATTGCTGCCTGTTCCTTCCTCTGGTAGTTTCATCCCAGAATAGTACCTGTCAGACGTCAGCCAGAGCTCTCCTGTATGAGGTGATTCTTTGGATAAACAGGGGTCAGGGAGCCACTTGAGGGGGCAGTCTGTTCTTTGTCAGAGCTCAAGTGTTGTGCTGGGAGCTCTGTTGCTCCCTTCAGAGCTGCTGAGCAGGGATGTTTAAGAAGTCTGCTGCAGTGAAACTCATAACCGCTCTTTTTCCCAGGTGCTTTGTCTTGGGAAGGTGTGGCTTTATTTATAGGTCCCTGACAGACTGCTGCCTTTTTTCAGAGATGCCCTGCCCAGCAAGGAGGGAGTGTAGTCACAGTCTGCCTGCAGAGGTGTTGTTGAGCTGCCACAGGCTCCCCCTAGCTGTTGTGTAAACTTCTTTGTGCTTTTGTTTACACAGGTAAGGTTAGAGCTGCCTTGGTAATGATGGATGCCCCTCCCCTTACAGAGCTCAACTGCCCAGGGTCAAGCTCAAACTGCTGTGCTGGCTGCAACAATTCCAAGCCAGTGGGATTCAGTGTGCTGGTCTCTGTAGGGGTGATCACCTGGCTCCCTGCCTTCAGCCCCCTTTCTCTTGGGGGCATGGGGAACTCTGTCTCACAGGCACTCCAGGCGCCAGTCAAAATGTCTGCTCAGATTTGTGCTGGGAACTTGGGGCGCTGGCTGAATCAGCTGCCCAGATTTGTCCTGGAAACCTGTGGCGCCTGTTGGTATGTGGGGATCTCCTGGACTGTGGGCTGCAAAGACCGTGGGAGAAGCGCAGCATCGGAATTGGAGCTCCAAAGTGGCCAGAAACATCCCCGATGGTCTCCATTGGGTAGGAGGGAGTGCCCTGTATCCCATTGCACTTCCCAGGTGAGGCAGTGCCCCACTCTGCCTCGATTTGCCCTTGGGCTACACCCACTGTTCAACCAGTCCCATTGAGATGAACCTGGTACCTCGGTTGGAAACGCAGAGATCACTCACCTTCTGTGTTGCTCTCTCTGGGAGCTGTGCTCTGGAGCTGTTCCTATTCGGCCATCTTGGCAGAAGTCCCCCAAGAAAAATATTTGTGTTTAGAGAGGAAACAAGTGAGAAAGTAATGGCAGAAGGGGTAGAAGACAAATAATTTGAGAGCCTGGATGTCATAAAGAGTTTCAATGCAAGTTCAGTGGGAAGGAGGGTGAGGTGAGGAGAGAGAAGTGAATTTAAAGGAAGTAGTTTGTTGTTCAGGATTTTAGAGAAACAGTGATTTGTGTTGAGGAAGTCTAATTACAAACTCACATTTCCTTCATGGCTAACTCACAGGTTTACCCCCTTTAAAATATCTTCAGATCAAGCTCTGGCTTGTTCCCTTTTTCGGAATGGTGTTTATGTTTGAGTGCACATTGACTTAGTATCCAGTGATTTAAAGTATGCTTATTTCAGCCAGGGGTGGTGGCTCACCCCTGTAATCCCAGCACTTTGAGAGCCTGAGGCAAGTGGATCAGAAGTTCGACACTAGCCTGGCCAACATGGCGAAGCTCCATCTCTACTAAAAATACAAAATTAGCTGGGTGTTGTGGTACATGGCTGTAATCCCAGATACTCAGGACGCTGAGGCAGGAGAATCACTTGAACCTGGGATGTGGAGATTGCAGTGAGCTGAGATCACACCACTGCACTCCAGCCTGGGTGACAGAGCAAGACTTCATCTCAAAAAAAAGTGTTTTTTTTTTTTTTTTTTTTTTTTTATCTCTCCAAGTAGATTTATGGATTATATATTCTATTTAAAATATAATAGACTACTACTGAAATTTGATTCAGAAAACTGATTTAGAAGCCATCTAGTCCAATATCCTGCTTTGTAGTGGCTACTGAAAATGGTCTCTCCCAAGCTTGGATGTCTTTTTGATTTTAAAAGCCTCCATCTGTGATTTTCTTTTTTTTTTTTTTTTTTTTTTTTTTTTT
>PVKV010042734.1:0-10523 GCA_004027835.1 Alouatta palliata | reverse complement strand
GTGGCTCACGCCTGTAATCCCAGCACTTTGGGAGGCTGAGGCGGGTGGATCACGAGGTCAAGAGATCGAGACCATCCTGGTCAACATGGTGAAACCCCGTCTCTACTAAAAATACAAAAATTAGCTGGGCATGGTGGCACGTGCCTGTAGTCCCAGCTACTCGAGAGGCTGAGGCAGGAGAATTGCTTGAACCCAGGAGGCGGAGGTTGCAGGGAGCCGAGATCGCGCCATTGCACTCCAGCCTGGGTAACAAGAGCGAAACTCCGTCTCAAAAAAAAAAAAAAAAAAAAAGTAACTACAACTTTGAAAAGCCCTTCCTCTGGCTTGCTAGGAAGCTCATTAGAGACCCTAATTTGGAATTTGTTGCCATGCCTGCTCTTGCCCCACCGGAGGTTGTCATGGATGAGCACGACGTAGAGGTTGCTCAAACAACTGCTGTGCCGGATGAGGATGATGACCTGTGAGAATGAAGCAGGAGCCCAGCGTCAGAAGTCTAGTTTTATGGGCAGCTGTCCTGTGATGTCAGCGGTGCAGCGTGTGTGCCACCTCCTTATTATCTAACTAACCGGAACATGTGCTTCATCTGTGGGATGCTGAAGGAGATGAGTGGGCTTCGGAGTGAATGTGGCGGTTTAAAATATACCTTCATTGTTTGGACCTGCATATTTAGCTGTTTGGAACGCAGTTGATTCCTTGAGTTTCAGATGTAAGACTGCTGCAGTCACATCACAGTATTCAGTGGTGAAATCTTGTTTGTTACTGTTATTCCCATTCCTTTTCGTTTAGAATCAGAATAAAGTTGTATTTCAAATATCTAAAAACAAAAAAAAATTAATAACGGTCAAGTACTTAGTTTGGTACCTGGAACATACTAAACACCTGTAAACTTTTTTGTTTTTGTGTTAATTCATGTTTTTCAACAAATAGTTGATGCCAAGCACTATTCTAGGTATAGTAGTGAACAAAACAGCAAAAATGCTTCATGGACTGTATAATTTCTAAGAGAGTGAGGAGAGCAGAGAATAAATTCATAAGTGTAATACATAGTGAGGGTGATAAATGCTGTGGAGAAAGAAGCAGAGGATAAAAATAGAGTACAGGGTGAGAGATCTGCTATTGTAAATAGGAGGCCGGGGAAGTCCTGACCTAAAGAAATGAGGAAGCAAGTCATATGGAAATGTAACAGGTGTGAGGATGGGGCTTCCAGGTAGAGAGGATATCAGATGACCTACCCTGAGGCAGGACCATCTTTGTGATATATTCAGGGATCATCTAGGAGGCCAGTGTGGCTAGAGTGGAATGAACGGAAAGTAGTAAGAAATGAAGACAAGTGACCAGGTGCGGTGGTGCACGCCTGTAATTCCAGCACTTTTGACAGGCTGAGGCAGGCAAATCACCTGAGTGAGGTCAGGAATGTGAGACCAGCCTGGCCTACATGACAAAACCCTGTCTTTACTAATCATACAAAGATGAGGCGGGTGTGGTGGTGGGCGCCAGTAATCCCAGGTACTCAGGAGGCTGAGGCAGGAGAATCGCTTGAACCCAGGAGACGGAGGTTGTAGTGAGCCAAGATCACGCCACTGCATTCCAGCCTGGGTGACAGAGCAAGATTCTATCCCCCCCCCAAAAAAAGAAATGAAGTATATACCCAAGTAATGGTATGGGTGGTGGGGCTTTCCTGCCATGTATGGCATTGTAAGCCATTGTAAGAACTTCTGCTTTTAAAACTAGTATGAGATGAGAAACCATCAAAGTGCACTGAATAGTGATGTAATATGATTCTTGACTTAAAAGAATCATTCTGGCTGCTGGTGAAAAGAGGGAAAGGTGGAATTAGAGAAACTGGTTAGGAGGGTATTGCAAAAATCAAGCTGAGGGATGGTGGTGGCTTAGACAAGGGTATGTGAAGTGGTAAAAAGCAGTTGCGTTCTGAATGTTACCAGTTATATAGCTTGTCATTTCCAAACTGACTTAGTCATTTTATTTTCTAATTTCTTAGCTTGGTATTTCTCCTTATGCTGTATAAGCTTTAATAATTAATAAATTTAACTTTTAAAATAATCCCAAAGCTATGTATATATATTTTGATGTATTTTTCTGTGTGAGTTTCTTTTTTTTTTTTTTTTAAGTGACTGGGTCTTGCTGTGTTGTCCAGGCTGGAGTGCAGCAGCGCAAACAGCTCACTGTAGCTTTGACCTCCTGAGCTCAAGTGATCCTCCCACCTTAGTTTTCTGAGTAGCTAGGACTGACTACAGGTGTGCACTACCACACCTGGCCAATTAAAACAATTTTTTTTTTTTTGTAGTGACAGGATCTTGCTGTCTCGTCCAGACTGGCATTGAACTCCTGGTCCAAGGCAGTTCTCTTACCTTGGTCTTTCAAGTGCTGGAGTTACAGGCTTGAGCCATTGTGCCTGGCCTATTTTTCTTTCTTTCTCTCTCTTTTTTTCTTTTGAGACAGGTTTTACTCTGTTGCCCAGGCTGGAGTGCAGTGGCATGATGTTGGTTCACTGCAGCCTCAACCTCCTAGGCTCAAGCAATCCTCCTACCTGAACTTCGCAAGTAGCTGGGACTACAGGTGTGTGCCACCATGCCCAGCTGATTTTTCTCTTTTTTAAAGTGTTAAATGATTCAGATCTCTGACATCTAGTTACCAAACAACAGTATATGTGGCCTTAGTTGTTTGATGACAGCTTCCTCATGAGTTACTTTTAAAATAAACATTAGTTGATAAATCTAGATTGTACTATAATATACCTTTTTTTTTGGAGATAGGGTCTTGCTGTCACCCATACTGGAGTACAGTGGCACAAACGTGCTAACTGTAAGGACTTGACCTCCTGGGCTCAAGTGGTTTTCCTGCCTCAACCTCCGGAGTAGCTGGGACTACAAGTGCGTGCCACCACACCTGGCTAATTTACTTTTAGAAGTAACATTGGAAAATAAAATTTCCTGATGTTCTTAGTTTTTATGGTGGGATGTGAAGGGGAGAAGAAACTAAAGAGAAAGAAGCCATGCCATACATGTTTCATTTTACTTTATGTGTTGAAGCTTTTGCTTTTTGAGAATAATTAATACAATTTATGTTTTTTTCTTTTTGCTGTAATGTTTAAATGCTTGAGTATAGATAGATATTGATATAAAATGGGGAAAGTGTCCTGTCCGTGTTTAAGAGCTCCGGACTTTCCTATTCTAGCCCTGCCTATTTCTAGTTTGTGACCTTGGGCAGTTTTCTAATCTGTATAGCGTAGAAAATAATGTTAATCTTACAGAAGGGTTATTGTGAGAATTATATGAAATAGTACACATAAGACATTTAGGGCAGGTATCTATTATTGTTTTTATTTTTATTATTTATGGCTGGGCATGGTGGCTCATGCCTGTAATCTCAGCACTTTGGGAGGCTGAGGCTGATGGGTCACCTGAGGTCAGGTGTTCAAAACTTGCCTGGCCAACGTGGTAAAACCCTGTCTATTTATTTAATACTTTTTTTTTTTTTTTTTTTTTGACATGGAGTCTCGCTCTGTCACTCAGGCTGGAGTTCAGTGGCTTGATCTCGGCTCACTGCAACCTCTGCCTCCCGAGTTCAAGTGATTCTCCTGCCTCCCAAGTAGCTGGGACTACAAAAACAATTTTTTAAAAAAGAGATAAGGTCTTACTCTGTTGCCCAGGTAGCATGCAGTGCCCTGATCATAGCTCACGGCAGCTTTGGGCTCCTAGGCTCAAGGGATCCTCCTGCCTCAGCCTCCCAAGTAGCTACAGGTATGCACCGCATACCTGGCTAATTTCTTTTTTCTTTTTAATTTTTGTAGAAACAAGTTCTCACTATGTTTCCCAGGATGGTCTCGAACTCCTGTCCTCAGATGATCCTCCTGCCTCAGGCTCCCAAAGCAGTGGGATTACAAGGCATGAGCCACTGTGCCTGGCCTGTTTTCATTATTATTAATAAAACTGGGATGCTGCCGGGCACGGTGGCTCATGTTTGTAACCCCAGCACTTTGGGAGGCCGAGGGGGTTGGATCAGTTGAGGTCGGGAGTTCGAGACCAGCCTGACCAACATGGAGAAACTTCATCTCTACTAAAAATACAAAATTAGCCGGGCATGGTGGCGCATCCCTGTAATCCCAGCTACTCAGGAGGCTGAGGCAGGAGAATTGCTTGAACCCAGGAGGCAGAGGTTGCAGTGAGCTGAGATCATGCTACTGCGTTCCAGCCTGGGCAACAGAAGTGAAACTTCATCTCAAAAAAAAAAAAAAAAAAAAAGCAACTGGAATGCTTTGTGGCCCATCTCCATAGTGTTCCATTCAGAGGAAGAACCAGCCTAACACTCAAATTAAATTGGAAAGTAATTAAAGTATTTATTTAATCCTCTCAAAAATGCCAAAGGGGTTTACATTTATAACACTATGATACTACTTAAAATCCTATTTCTTCATCTTTGGCATGGTTAATCTGAAACTTTCTTCTTTCTTAAAACTTACCAACTCATAACAACTTGAGCAGTCTTACTTTTTGTGTTTATTTTGTAACCCTTCTCAAACCTATTGTTTCTATTCTGTGAGTACCTATCTCTTATTAAACTCTTTACTTTGCCTATGTCATTATTCTGATCTGTACTGTAAGGGCCAGGAACCAAGAGAGCAAAGAAAAGAAGCTGTGAATACTCAAATATAGCAACATTTTTGTTTCTGTCACACTTATCTGTGGTAGAGGATATAACATGTTTTGGCTTTTGGAAAAAAGTCTGTTTAGTTTTAAAAAGACAATGAGGTGGTTCAGACCTGTTGCAGGACATTAATTCGGGACTTGGAATTTAGTTTTTCTCCAGATAGTCATAAACTATATAAGAACTGCTATCTGCCGGGTGCAGTGGCTCACGCCTGTAATCCCAGCACTTTGGGAGGCCGAGGCGGGTGGATCACGAGGTCAAGAGATCGAGACCATCCTGGTCAACATGGTGAAACCCCGTCTCTACTAAAAATACAAAAATTAACTGGGCATGGTGGCACGTGCCTGTAGTCCCAGCTACTCGGGAGGCTGAGGCAGGATAATTGCTTGAACCCAGGAGGCGGAGGTTGTGGCGAGCCGAGATCGCGCCATTGCACTCCAGCCTGGGTAACAAGAGCGAAACTCCATCTCAAAAAAAAAAAAAAAAAAGAACTGCTATCATATCTCTCTGACTGGGAGTGGCCTGGTCTCTTTGGTTCCTAGAGCTCAGCCCTTGAAATTTAGTTATTTCCAGATAAAATATATGCAATATGGACCATGCAGATATTTGGGACATACTTATAGTAAACAATTATTCATTGTTTATTTGAAATTCAAATTTAATTGGGTGTCCTATATTTTTATTTGCTAAATCTAGCAACCCTAATTCAGAGAGAGGCTGCTGACTAGGCTGTATTTTCTAGTACCTTATCTGTGGTGTTTAAGAATACATGTGTTACTCGATGTAGTGGATATCAGGATACTTTCAGTTTTAATAATAGAAAATCCAACTCAAATTAGTTAAAACAAAGGGAATTTGTTTTCACCAGTTTGAATTACATAGGCTTATGTAATAGAAAAGACCAAAGGGAGTGAGGGCCCCTGGCATGGTTGATCAAGGGTACAGGCTTTGGCTCTGTTTTTCTATAATTTACCCTGTATTCGCTTTTTTTTCCTCAGACTGGCTTCCCCAGTAGCATAAGATGCCTGCCTTTGGCTCCTGGGACTGTATGTTTCCTCATTCCTAGGCGAGAAAGAGGATGCTTCCTACAAATACAGTGCGGAAATCCTAAACTTGACACTAATTCAACCTTCTCATGCTCCAAAGGATCACTGTCTTAAAATATGGGTAGCTTTCTGTGTCTAGACCAGTGGCTCTTAAACTTGAGTGTGCATTGGAACTACCTGGAGGACTTGTTAAATTACAGATTGTAGCTGGGCACTGTGGCTCATGCCTATAATCCCAGCACTGTGGGAGGCCAAGGCGGAAGGATTACATGAGTCCAGGAATTCAAGATTGGCCTGGGCAACATGGTGAAACCCTGTCTCTACGGAAAAAAAAAAAAAAAAAAAAAAATTAATGAAGTGTGGTGGTGCATGCCTGTGGTCCCAGCTACTTGGAAGGCTGAGATGGGAGTATTTTTTGAGCCTGGGAGATTGAGGCTGCATTGAGCTGTGATCATGCCACTGCACTCCAGCCTGGGTGACAGAGAAAATACTGTCTCAAAAAAAAACAACAAAACACAGATTGCTAGGTCCTATCTCCAAAATGTCTAATTGAGTTGGTTCAGTAGGCTTGGTTCCAAGAATTTATATTTGTAACACATTCCCAGATGTTACTGATTTTGCTGGTCATAAACCATACTTCGAGAACCACGGTTTTGTCAAATCAGGGACTATTCCTAGAGCTGAGGAAGAGGTCAATCCCACTTAAACTTTTTACCAGTAGGGGGAGGGGGATAAAATGTTTTGGAAGATAACGACAATGTCCACTGAAGAGAAGACTGCTGGTTTTTTTGCATATCTGGTTTCTCTTCCCTCTTATGTAGGTAGGAACTTCCTGATTTTTCTCTTGGAACCCATTCCTCCTTCATTTGGAATGATGTGGCTTGGGCAGTTGGCCTAACCCATTGGTTTAAGGATGGGCACATGATCTAGGCCTGGTCAATAAGAGAACTTGCATAGTCACAGTCATCAGCTCAGGAGTGAACAGGGCAGTGATCTTTGTAGGTTAGTCAGCGTACATTGCTATACATTGCTGTTTACTCTCCTGGCTAGGGATATGAAGATGACATAATCCCTGTCCTCAAGAAGCTGAGACTGTAATTACGAAAGACATACCTGTAAACAAACGCATGCAGTACTCCTCTTTATAATTCCCTCTCTTTCTCCTGGCTGTCATCTAAAATATGTTTCTATTATATACTGTACTACTACCACCTTTATAATTCTTAACCATACTTTGTTTAGTGTCTTTAGTCCTCATTAAATTATAAATTGAATCAGGATAAAGTCTGAGTCCATAGTTAGTTGCTGGATCTTCAATACCTAGCCCTGTCTCTGGCATAAAGAAGTACTCAGTAAATATTGATTGAATGAATGTTGAAGTATAGCAATATAATAGTATATAAACGAAATAGGGAATGATTGGTTTACTGGTGGGGTAGGAGAGGTAACAGCCTGAGTAAATGCATAAAGTTATTAAAACACCTTAAGTTTTGTTGAAGCTCAATGTGTGAGATAGGACGTGGCCTGCTCATGGTGGCTCATGCCTGTAATTCTGGCACTTTGGGAGCTTGTGGTGGGAGGATCTCTTGAGCTCAGAAATTTGAGACCAGCCTGGGCAGCATAGTGAGACCCCATCTGTTTTAAAAATTTTTGGCTGGGTGTGATGGCACATGCCTGTAGTTCCAGCTACTCAGTAGGCTGAGGTTGGAGGATTCCTTGAGCCCAGGAGGCTGCAGTGAACTATGATTGGGCCATTGCACTCCAGCCTGGGTAACAGAGCATGAACTTGTCTCAAAAAAAAAAAAAAAAAAAAAAAAAAAAAAAATTGAGAGATAGGAAGTGGTATTAGATGAATCTGGACCAGTAGATGGGGTCCAGATCATGAAAGGCCCTGAAGGCTACATTTAGGGGTTGAATTTTATCTTGTGGGCATTTGACTGAAGCCATTGACTGATTGGTTTTAAGTAGGGAAGAGAGTATGTTGGCTGTAAGGTGAAAAATAGATTGGAGGAGAATAAGATTATAGAAGGAAAACTGGTTAGAAGGCGATTTCAGTACAGAAAAAAGATGTTATAAAAGCCTAAGGCTAAGATTTTAGCAGTGAGAATGAATAGTAGAGTTGTTTAAAAAGTAGGATTGGTGGGTCTTAGAGAGGCTATTCTGAGGAAAATGAAATAATCTAGAATGACTTTTAGTTTTCTGGCTTGGTATATGGTGATAGTATAAACCAAGAGAAGCAAGTTAAGGAAGAACAGATTTGGATTATATGGCCTCTTACATAAAAATGAGGCAATGGTGAAATGGCCCAGGTTTGCTCCTTTTGGTGGGATTCTTTTTCTCTTAGGCTTCACTTGGGCAGGAGAGGAGAGTGGCTTCTACTACTCTAGGTGTGGGGACTAGAGCAGAGGATCATAAATCAGATATTACTGAGTTTGTAGCGTGGAGGAGGATTACAGTGGGAGCTGAATGCTTCCAGGGTTTTAGTTGCTAAAGTAATTTTTAGTTTTCAGATGTTTAAGCTGCCTCATTCTTTTTGAAAGCAAGTATATAAATTATAAGAAAATTAACTCTTAAGATTTACCAATTAGCTTCAACATTGGTGGAGATGTGAATTGCTGCAGCTGTTTTGCGAAGTTTGACAGTATCTGGTAAAATAGCTCTTCTTGGGCCAGGCGCGGTGGCTCATGCCTGTAATCCCAGCCCTTTGGGAGGCTGAGGTGGGCGGATCACGAGGTCTGATGTTCGAGACCAGCCTGGCCAACATAGTGAAACCCCGTCTCTACTAAAAATACAAAAAAGTTAGCTGGGCACGGTGGCACACTCCTGTAGTCCCAGCTCCTTAGGAGGCTGAGGCAGGAGAATTGCTTGAACCCAGGAGGCGGAGGTTGCAGTGAGCTGAGATCGAGCCACTGCACTTCAGCCTGGGCGACAGAGTAAGACTCTGTCTCAAGAAAAAAAAAGCTCTTCTTGGCATCTATTCTGTAGAAATAAAAGAATCAACATATAAAGGCATATGTGTGGAGATTTTTATGGCATTGTTTCCAATATTTGCTACTAAAAACAGCCCGAATATTCATCAGTATTAGGTATGGAAACATAAATTGTAATGTACCTGTATTGTGGAATATTTTTCAACTCAGAGAATGTGTTACAAATCTATGTATATTGACCTGGAGGGATGTCTTTGATAGATTGTAGAGTAAGACAAACAAGTTATAAATAAATACATGTATTTAATAAGATCCCATTTTTATAAAAAATAATAATGTTTCACATTTTTTTCAGGATTATAGGAACCTGAAGAAAGGAGTAAAGGTGTATTTTATTTCAGGTCCTCTTTGCATGGGATATAGCAGTGAACAAAACAAAGTCTGCTTTATGTAGGAGGGTATATGACAATAAATAAGAAGTGAATATATAGTATGTTAGGTGGAGATACATATTATAGAGAAAACAACTACTGACTTAAGGGGGATGGAGCATAGAGATGAAATTGCTATTTTATTTTGGGTAGTTAGAGGAGGCCTCACTGATAGGGTGACTTACCTTTCTTTTTGTGAAATACAGTACTAATAATTTGTTGACTTAATGTAAATTGAACAGCTACTTAAGCACCACCTAGATAAAGATTTTATAGATAGCCAGCTTCTCAGAGACCCAAAACATGCCCTCCTCTGCTTTTTTTTTTTTTTTTTTTTTTGAGACAGTCTCGCTCTGTTGCCCAGACTGGAGTGCAGTGGCGTAATCTTAGCTCACTGCAATCTCTGCCTCTGGGTTCAAGCAATTCTCATGCCTCAGCCTCCTGAGTAGTTGGGATTACAGGTGTGCACAGCCACATGTGGGTAATTTTTGTATTTTTAGTAGAGATGAGTTTTTATCATGTTCGCCAGGCTGATCTTGAATTATTAGCCTCAAGTGATCTGCCAGCCTTGGTCTCCCAAAGTGCTGGGATTAACAGGTGTGAGCACTGCACGGAGCCTAAAACATGCCCTTTTCTGACTATATTCCCCTTCTTACCATCAGAGGTAAGAATTGGGGGTGGTAGGGCATGTTTTGGCTCGCTGAGAAGCTTTATGTACATGCTGCCTTGAGAGGAAAAAGTATTGTGTTTTTGTTAGAAGACTGGTTTGAATATGGTCTGCTTACCAACTATGTGACATTGAATGCTTGTCATATAAAATGCGAGTGATAATACTTAATTCACAAGGATTTTTAATAAGAATTATAAATTATAATATCTATGTACTCACATAGATATGTAATGAAATAACATCTAGTATCTGGCATATAGCAGGCACTCCACACATCCTTCTTGAAGGTCAGTGTTTTTGCGATATGGTAATAGGGAAATGTGTAGAGCTTGTGCTAGAGATTTTGTTAGAGGCAGCTACATATTGTACTTGCTAGAGGCTAGTTGGCTCTAGTATGTTTGGCTCTAAGATCAAGATGGGTAAAATCTTGGGACAAGAGAAGCAATGTAGCAAGTGTGAGTCACCATCTTTCTTTTTTTATGACTCACTCATTTCAAGTTTTTCTATGGGAAAATTAAAAAAAAAAAAACTTTTTCTGTCTCCAGGCTGACCCTTCCCCCACCTTTTAAAAAAATTTTCTGCCGGGCGCGGTGGCTCACGCCTGTAATCCCAGCACTTTGGGAGGCTGAGGCGGGTGGATCACGAGGTCAAGAGATCGAGACCGTCCTGGTCAACATGGTGAAACCCCGTCTCTACTAAAAATACAAAAATTAGCTGGGCATGGTGGCACGTGCCTGTAGTCCCAGCTACTCGGGAGGCTGAGGCAGGAGGATTGCTT
>PVKV010042733.1:0-10525 GCA_004027835.1 Alouatta palliata | reverse complement strand
CAGATACAGGTGATGGGGAGGAAGGCAGCAAATCACACTGCCATGTGTGTACCTATGTAACAATCTTGCATGTTCTTGTACCCCCAAACCTAAAATGCAATAAAAAGTATATATATATAAAAAAAAAGAATTATAGGAGAATATGAACAATTGTATACCAACAAATTGGATAATCTAGAAGAAATAGATAAGTCCCTAGAAACTAAAGCACAGATCGATTTAGTGATATGCTGAAATCATGCAAAGCAGGAATTAATACTGTATCTGTCTAATTTCAAAGTCCATGTTCTTGCTACAATGAAGTAGTACATGAAGTATGCTAATTTCTAAATCTGTAGTTAATTTGGTAGCAAATGCATCAAAAGTTTTCCTCTAAAGTGTAAGCAGGAAAAGAAACAATATAAGTGTAATTTTTCCTTTCAGGTCTATGTAAATAGATTTCTTTGATATGAGCTTTAGTTCTACCATTTCCGCCTAAAATTAGCAAGGAAAAATCCATTTCTCTAAGCTAACTTTTAGGTTGTAGAAATTTAGCCAGTGAAAATGAAAGAAGTCCAGCAATTTCTCCCTTTTATTTTCACTTTGTATTCTCTCTCTCTGTTGAGTCTACAGACTGCTAGGCACATAAGGATGAAGCCTCAAGTATGTACTCCACTATCCTATTGGTTACTGGGACAGCATCAAAGCCCTGAAGAAACTATTAAGATTAAGGCTGGGTGCAATGGTTCACGCCCGTAATCCCAGCACTTCGGGAGGCTGAGGCAGGCAGATCATGAGGTCAGGAGTTTGAGACCAGACTGGCTACCATAGTGAAACCCCATCTCTACCAAAAATATGAAAATTAGCCGTGTGTGGTGGTGATGCCTGTAATTCCAGCTACTTGGGAGGCTGAGGCAGGAGAATCGCTTGAGCCGGGGAGGCGGAGGTTGCAGTGAGCCAAGACCACGCCACTGCACTCCAGCCTGGGCAAGTGTGAGACTCCGTCTCAAAAAAAAAAAAAAAAAAGCAGAAAAGAAACTATTAAGATTACTACTAAAACAACATTAATGCCATCATCATCATCAGGTTCATGTTTATATCTGCTGGAAACCATATTTTATCTGAAATAAGTCCTCTCTGAAGTGTAATAAATATACAGTCAATGGTATAAGCCAGGAACAGAAAGGTAAACATCACATGTTCTCACTTATATGTAGGAGCCAAAAAAGTTGACCTCGTGGAGACAGAGAGTAGAATGACAGTTATGAGAGGCTGGAAAGGAGATAGGGGGTGGGGGAGGATAAAGAGAAGTAGGTCAATGGGTATGAATATATAGTTACAAAGAAATAATTTCAAGGGTTCAACAGTACAACAGCATGACTACATTTAACAATATGTTGTATATTTCAAGAGAGAAGATTTTCAATGTTCCCAACACAAAAAAGATCAATGTTCTACATGATATCCTAAATGTGCTGACTCCATAATTATTCATTCTACACATGTATCAAAATATCACATGTGCCTCATAAATATGTACAAATATTACGTATCAATTTTTTTTTAAGTAGCAGCAGTGGTGATAGTGTGGTGGATAAGACGAGTTAGAAAGCCTTGCTCTGTCGTGTGTCACATGTCAGTCAGTTTTGGTAAAACACAGAGACAACCCACCTGCTTCATTGTATTACTGTACCTATTAAATGAGATCATGTAGGTAAAAGCTAGGTAAAGCACCCAGGGCAGAGCTCAGCACACACAGTAGATGCTCTAGGAACAGAATTATCATCATCATCGCTGGAGTTGAGTATACAGCTACACAGGGGGGCTCTAACTTTACAAGTAAAATAATGACTACTTTCATTGTAAATATTAGGCTTCTTCATAATTTTACCTTCATATCCTCTCTCCATTCATTCGTACCATAGCTCTTAGAAATTTCTGGTTGGAAAATATGCATTTTTGCCATGGATGTAGCCAGACGAGTTAAAGATTGACGACCACTTCCTCCAAGTCCAACCAGCAAAGCATTTCCACCAGACTGCTTTAGAACTCGACATATTCTTGATAAGTGTTCCAAAACATACCTACCACAAAATAAAAATTGTTATACATTACAATACCAATGTAAATGTATATTTACATGTAAGTATTGTTTTACTTTCCTAGAAGAATGTGACTTTGCTGTCCCATATGTTACTATTCCAATTTTAAAGAGTTTACTATCAAAAAGTGTGTGATTTTTCAAAAGTAGTTACAAATGGATCATTTGATGTATGGGAAAACTAAAAGTTCAAATTCAGGAAATTTAATATATAAGTTATACAAATAAAATGATATATCAACTGCTTATCTGGCAGTGTATTAACATTTTTATTAAATATGTTTCTTCAGTCTCTTAAGATTTCTATGTGAGAAATAAAAGATCAGTTACCTATAAAATAACAAATTCAGAAAAGGAACTTAGCTTCACTGATAACTAGGTTAATTAAAATTATTTCAATAATGAGATACCATTTCACTCTCCTTAGACTTGAAAATCTTACAATATCTGTCAATCCTAAGCATTAGCAAAGGTGAGGAAAAATGGAAGCTCTCAAAAAAAAAATCATTTTTAAAGACGTTTTGGCAAAGTTTAGTAAAGTTGAAGATGCTCATGACACGATAATCCCACTTACAAGAAAATAGCCTAGAGAAATTCTCACACATGAACCCAAAGAGACATGCATGTGAATTTTCAAAGCCTTTTTTATAAGAGCAAAAACTAGAAGTCACCTAAAATTTGTCTCAGAAGAATGACTGCATTGTGGTACAATTACATAATAGAATGCAATACAGTAGTAAATATTCATTTTTCTGTGACTCTCACAAAATGGAATAAGAAACTAACAGAAGATTGTATCCAGTATTATGCCATTTATAAGCAGTTTTAAAATATGAAAATAAGACTGCATATATATTTAGGAATATACACATGTATAGTAAAAGTTCTAAGAAACACAAGCTTCTTTTCACTACTATACATATGACACAGGATGCAGGAGAGAGGATGGCTGCAACAGGGAACTTCAAATACATTTAATATTTTATGTATTATGCTGGATAATGGGTACAAAGTTATTCACTGTATTTTTCTTTACACCTTTTGGCACATTTTAAACATTTCTTAGTAATATTTTACAGATAGCAATTACAAACATCAACACCAAACACAGGTACCTAAAAATGACAAGATTCATTCTTGTTTTGTGAGTTTGATTATACTCATCCAAGCACTGGTCCACAACATCATTAAAATGATGAGTATCTGGAATTTCAATATAAAGTCTCTCATCTCCTTCAAGGTCAGGATTCATATAATCACCAAACATGAGATTTCTTAAGTCTTCTTCAGTTACCTATAGAAAAGAAATCAACAAATTACAAAACATAAAACATTTAAAAATAAACTTAAGAAAACATACAAAATTTTTGTTTCATCCATGTTATAAAATGATTAATTTTTAAACATTAGGGTAGTAAATAATATACTTGTAAAATTAATATCTGAAATTATATCCTTAGAAAATAAAAAGAAAAGTAAGATTTTCCATCATATATGTTTTGTTGTTGTTAGGCTAGAGAAGTCATTCTGGGTGACTCCCATTTATTGAGTAGTTATTAAGTGATGGTCATCATGTTAAGCACTTTATATCTATTATATCATTTATTAATATATTATTAATAATACCTATCACATAAGGTGTTATTCTTTAAGTAACTTCTATGCCGCATACATTCCTATGAAGATAAATCTTCTCAGAACAAACACCTATCTACAAGGAAAGCTAAAAGAATATGTTCATTAAAAAATGATTTTTAAAAAGATAACATTAAAAATTCATGTATTGTACTGCTTTAACTTGATATGTTCTTAATCACTGTACTCACTGGTGCATTTTGTTTCCTCAAATGTGAAAAGATACTGTCAAATGATTCTTTAAAATGGTCCTTTATAACAGTTTTAGTTAACTGGAACAGCCATCTTCGATCATCATCATTAATGAGGCGGTCGTAAAACACTCGGAGAACCTCATGCACAAACAGACGGATCATAGTGTGTTTGCTTTGCACAGAGTCTCTTTCGATGAGTAAACAGCCCCGGATGACACGTGAAAAATCACGCAAGTTGAAAGTATAATGGGATTTTGTGGGAGTGGGTAACAGATTTTCCATGGATTGTTTATATATCTGAATATGAAAAAAGCAACAAAGCAAAAATAAAATGCTTATAATCAGCAAAGTCATATAACCACTGGAATGTTATACAAAATATTTGCTCTATCAGATTACATTGGCTTGGGCTGCACGAGGTGGCTCACACCTGTAATCCCAGCACTTTGGGAGGCTAGGGCAGGCAGATCACCTGAGGTCAGGAGTTTGAGACCAGCCTGGCCAACATGGCAAAACCCCATCTCTACTAAAAATACAAACATTAGCTGGGCGTCATGGCGCACACCTGTAATCCCAGCTACTCAGGAGGCTGAAGCAGAATGGCTTGAACCTGGAAGGTAGAGGTGGAGGTTGCAGTGAGCCAAGATTGCACAATTGCACTCCAGCCTGGGCAACAAAGACAGATTGTCCCCCCCCCCAAAAAATTATATTGGCTAGGAAAATTGCATAGTGCTAAGCCTAGCAAGCCATATGTGTTTATTTTGGCTATAGCACTCAGCCAGGCATCATGAAGTTAAGGGAACTTAATATTATCTGATTCCATCCAAGCCCATCCAAACAGAAACCCCATGTCTACTTTTATTTCCCAGTTATTACGGGTTGTGTCATTTAAAGGTAAATAATCTGAGGTTAAATAGTAAAAAACAAAATCTTTCATAGAAAATGAAATCAGCTAACTCATGCTAAATCATGATTCCAAATGAAGAGGAAGATAAAATAATTTTGTTACTTCCATCAACTTCAAAACGAATCAATTTGTTATCTCTCTTCCCTTCTCTTATTCCCTCATCCCCCTTCTTCCTTATATCTAAATTTGCTATGATAAAAAAAATGAAGTATACTTTTATTATGTACTGAATTCACCAAATGAAGTTTAATGTTCTTTTAAAGGTGAATTAAGTCTTTTATTATGTAGTCAAAAAAAGAAAACCAAAAAACATTTTTTATTTGTATGTGTTCTATGATTCATCCCCCTGCTCCAACCTCCACACATGGTAGGTCTTCAATGCTTCAAAGACAGGAAAAAAAAAAAAAAAAAAAAAAAGGCAGGGGTGGTGGGGGGCAGGGATGCTTTCTGCATCCCATTCTACCTGACCAACACCCCTGTATTTCCAGACATGCTTGAAATAGAAATACTATATTTTATAAATAGAAGCACTTTTCTATATCAGAATAAATGTACTATCTCTTTGCTCATAGTTTCTTTACTTGAACAGCACACACTTGCCACTGAAACAAGGGGAGAATTAGAAGATATGATGTTCTTGGAAATGGAAGGAAGGATTCTAGGGAGCTTTTTGCTTCCTTTTGCAAGTGATCCCAAAATGAACCTTGCTTTATCAAGCTTCTAGAAAGTGTAGTTTGCTAAGATCATGACTGCATACCTTTACATATATTGTTTCCCATTTACCATTAGAGATGAGGCTGGCTCTGGTCTCTGAACAGAGGCAAATAACACATCTGGAGTAAGTTAACTGTTCTGTGGCCATGTGGGCAGTCTTGTTGTCTGTTTCTACCCTTGTATTTCTCATTTATTATTTTTTCATTGCTACTTATAAATTATGTGGTCTGACTAAAAGTAACGTATTAATAAGCTGCTTAAATTTTTTTTTTTTTTTTTTTTTTTTGAGACGGAGTCTCACTCTGACACCAGGCTGGAGTGCCTTGGTGCAATCTCGGCTCACTGCAACTTCCGCCTCCCGGTTCAAGTGATTCTTCTGCCTCAGCCTTTTGAGTAGCTGGGATTATAAGCACGCACCACCCATGAGACACTATGCCTGGTCAATTTTTTTTTTTTTTTTAAGAGAGGCATGAAAAATGGGAGGGAAGACAGAAGAAAATTGACAAATGCCAGAGTAGGAACCTAACAGAAAAATACCTGTGATGTGGCAGATACTAGATGTTTTCCTTATAACAACCTTGTGAAATAGGTATTTTATTCCATTTTAGTGATTAAAAAACAAAGCCTCTGGAATGTCAAATTACTTTTTCTAAGTCATACAGCTAGAAAATCGCAGTCAAGGCCCAACCCAAGTTAGATTCCCTGATTTCAGATCCTGTGATCTTTCCATTCTCTGGTCTTCTGAACAGTTTCTCTGACACCAAAGATCAAAGTAGACAGCTAAGTGGGAAACAATGTTAAAAAATAAGGGCCAAATGAGGGCAATATGTAATACTAAAACATTTACACTGCTTTATTGACTGACCTCCACAGTCCCATTAACGATCTGGTTCCCAATCACAAAGTACTCTGGAGGAAATTCACGAGTTCTAAGGTAGAATGCTACAATAGACGAGAAGATTCGGACCATAGTTTCATCACTAAAAGAATTAATACTGCAGACGTTGAAATGTCGAATAAAACGGGGAGTAACTGGATTTCTTCCACCACCTGGAGGGCCCATTGCAGCAATCAGCTCTATGTCCACCAGCGTTATTTTACTTGTGTCCTTAAGGTCGTACCTTAGAAAGCACATAAAATTTTTTTAGATAATCTGTTTAGATAACCTGTTATAAAGATGGAATGAAATATAGATCTCCCAAGAAATGTAATCAAGATTTTAGCTTCTCTAAAAGGAATAACTTCAGATAACACTTTGAGTAGGACAGAATTTTTTTAAAAGCAGAATTTCATTTCTCCCCTCCATGACTGATTCTGTTACCCAGATTCTGGGTATCTAGAATGACCCTTCCTCTTACTTTTCCCTCTCTTTCCTCCTAGTCTTCCTTGCAGTTTGACTCTCCATTTCTCCTTTCTTATTCAAGATCTAGAAGCATGGATGAGTGATCAATCCTATTTGTAGCTGTTTATAGATAAGGTGACCGTGTATCTCATTTTGCCTAGGACAAGTCTGGCTTGTGCTTGTTGTATTGAAGTAATTATTTATAACACTCCCCTTTTACTCTCAGAAATGTCACAGTTTGAACACTAATTTATATAGTCTGACTGGTTATAGCAATGTCCTGATTTTCTTTTTCTCATCTCAAACCATAACTTCAGAGTGGATAAGGATGTCTAAATAGGACCTATACATTTTGTTATAGAAAGGGACCCAGTAGGGAAAAATGAATGACGCAATTGAGTTGGAACCACTCAGAGTAAAAGGTTGCTATTGTCAATAAGCCATCAAATCTTTAGTATTGAAGCTACTGCACACACAGACACCCAAACATACACATACAAAGGCTGGGGGAGGATTCTATCTAGCCAGTCCTTAGGCTAAGAGCATGCTAGAAAGTATGAAAATAAGGTTTTTAGTAACAACCCTAATAATCATCAATGGAAGATCAGCTAAGTAAATTATGGTGAAATCCACATAACTAATATTAAAAGCCAATAAAATGAATGGGTAGACAAAGATGCACTGATATGGATATTCCAGATAAATATATAAGTGTAAAATAATTTATAAAACATCACATGTAATATGAGCCTATTTTCAAATGTAAAAATATATAGAAAAAAATTAATTCAGGAGGGTGACTATCTCCTGAGATAATCACAGTGATTATCTCAGCAATGGTTATCTCCTGGAAGTAGAATTCCTAGGGCTTATAATAACAAAAATGCATCTGTAAAATACGACTTAGCTTTGAAATTAGTCTGCCCTTGCCTTCCAAGGTGGGCGGAACGCGAGGTCAGGAGATCGAGACCATCCTGCCAACATAGTGAAACCCCATCTCTACTAAAAATACAAAAAAAATTAGCTGGGCATGGTGGCGTGTGCCTGTAGTCCCCGCTACCTGGGAGGCTGAGGCAGGAGAACTGCTTGAACCCGGGAGGCGCAGGTTGCAGTGAGCCGAGATTGAGCCACTGTACTCCAGCCTGGCGCCTGGTGACAGAGCAAGACTCTGTCTCAAAAAAAAAAAAAAAAAAAAATCATGACATATTGAGGAATAGAAAAGTACATTTAAGAGAAGGAAATGAATTATTAATCCTAACTAAAAGGTGCTATATCTTGCAGGTTAGAATGCTATCACCATAAATTGGTGTGGGGAGAATGGAAGGGTTATCCATGAAATTGCTGTCAAAACCAAGCCATCTCAAAGATATGGTTGGAAGTTCCAAGCAGCCACAGAAAATACAGAGTTAAACATGGTAGAAAAACTGGGTGCTGATTATGGTTACTTAGGTGGGACACTACCCACAAATTCTTGACTTGGGGGAATGGTACTTTGAAGGATGTAAGTTATCTGTAAGTTATTTTCAATAATTAAAACTAATAGTTGAAGTGTAGGCATATTCCGTTTTATTTCACTTCACTTTATTAAGCTTTGCAGATACTGTGCTTTTTTTTTTTTTTTTTGTTAGCTAGAGTCTTGATCTGCTGCCAGGCTGCAGTGCAGTGGTGCAATCTCAGCTCACTACAACCTCCGCCTCCCGGGTTCAAGCAATTCTCCTGCCTCAGCCTCCTGAGTAGCTGGGACTACAGGGCATGCCACCATGCCCAGCTAATTTTTGTATTTTTAGTAGAGACAGGGTTTTAACATGTTGGCCAGGATGGTCTCGATCTCTTGACCTTGTGATCCACCTGCCTTGGCCTCCCAAAGTGCTGGGATTACAGTTGTGAGCCACCATGCCCAGCTGATACTATATCTTTTAAAAACTGAAAAATGTTTTTTTTTTTTTTTTTTGAGATAGAGTCTCACTCTGTCACCCAGGCTAGAGTGCAGTGGCATGATCTCAGCTCACTGCAACCTCCACCTCCCAGGTTCAAGTGATTCTCCCGCCTCAGCCTCCCAAGCAGCTGGGACTACAGATGCATGCCACCAAGCCCAGCTAATTTTTTGTACTTTTAGTAGAGATGGGGTTTCACTGTGTTAGCCAGGATGATCTCGATCTCCTGACCTCATGATCTGCCCACCTTGGCCTCCCAAAGTGCTGGGATTACAGGTGTGAGCCACCATAGCCTGCCAGTTTTTTTTTTTTTTTTTTTTTTAAGAGAGAGAGTTTTGCTCTTGTTGTCCAGGCTAGTGTGCAATGGCACCATCTCAGGTCCCACAACCTACATTTCCTGGGTTGAAGTGATTCTCCTGCCTCAGCCTCCTGAGTAGCTGGGATTACAGGCATGTGCCACCATTCCCAGCTAATTTTGTATTTTTAGTAGAGACGAGGTTTCTCCATGTTTGTCTGGCTGGTTTCGAACTCCTGTCCTCAAGGTGATCTGCCTACTTTGGCCTTCCAAAGAGCCGGGATTACAGACATGAGCCACTGTGCCTACCCTGAAAAAGGCTTTTAGAAACCCCGTGTTGAGCAGGTCTACAGGCACCATATTTCCAGCAACATTTGCTTACTCTGGTCTCTGTGTCACATTTTGGTAATTCTTGTAATATATCAAACTTTTTTTTATCATTGTTATGTCTGGTACAGTAATCTGTGATGAGTGATCGTTGATGTTACTATTGTAATTGTTTTGGAGCACCTTGAACTGCACCTACATAAGAAGAAAAACTTAACTGATAAATGTGTGTGTTCTGACTGTTCCACTGACTGGCTGTTCCCCATCTCTCTCCCTCTTCTCAGACCTTCCTATTCCTTGAGATACAATATGGAAGTTAGGCCAATTAATAGTCCTCAAGCTTGGCATGGGGGCTCACACCTGTAATCCCAGCACTTTGGGATATCGAGGCGGGTGGATCACTTGAGGTCAGGAGTTTGAGACCAGCCTGGCCAACATGGCCAAACCATCTCTACTAAAAATACAAAAATTACCTGGGTGTGTGATGGTGCATACCTGTAATCCCAGCTACTTGGGAGGCTGGGGCATGAGAATCACTTGAATCTGGGAGGCATAAGTTGTAATAAGCCAAGATCATGCCACTACACTCCAGCCTGGGCAACAGAGTGAGATTGTGTCTCAAAAAATGCCCTCTCACCACTCCTATTCAATATAGTACTGGAAGTTCTAGCCAGAGCAATCAGGCAAGAAAAAGAAATAAAGGGTATTCAAATAGGAAAGGAGGAAGTCAAATTGTCTCTATTTGCAGATGACATGATTGTATATCTAAAAGACCCCATTGTCTCAGCCCAAAATCTCCTGAAACTGATAAGCAACTTCAGCAAAGTCTCAGGATACAAAATCAATGTGCAAAAATCACAAGCATTCCTATACACCAATAACAGACTTAAAGAGAGCCAAATCAAGAACAAACTGCCATTCACAATTGCTACAAAGAGAATAAAATACCTAGGAATACAACTAACAAGAAACGTAAAGGACCTCTTCAAGGAGAACTACAAACCACTGCTCAATGAAATAAGAGAGGACACAAACAGATGGAGAAACATTCCATGTTCATGGCTAGGAAGAATCAATATCGTGAAAATGGCCATACT
>PVKV010042732.1:0-10524 GCA_004027835.1 Alouatta palliata | reverse complement strand
AAAGCCAGAGGCATCACACTGCCAGAATTCAAACTATACTACAAGGCTACAGTAATCAAAACAGCATGATACTGGTACCAAAACAGAGACATAGACCAATGGAACAGAATAGAGGCCTCAGAAGTAACACCACACATCTACAATCATCTGATCTTTGACAAACCTGACAAAAATAAGCAATGGGGAAAGGACTCCGTGTTTAACAAACGGTGTTGGGAAAACTGGCTAGCAATGTGCAGAAAGCAGAAACTGGACCCCTTCCTGTCACCTTACACTAAAATTAACTCCAGATGGATTAAAGATTTAAACATAAAACCTAACACCATGAAAACACTAGAAGAAAACCTAGGCAAAACCATCCAGGACATAGGCATAGGCAAGGACTTCATGACTAAAACAACAAAAGCAATGTCAACAAAAGCCAAAATAGACAAAAGGGATCTAATTAAAATTCAGAGCTTCTGTACAGGAAAAGAAACCATCATTAGAGCAAACCAGCAACCAACAGAAGGAAAAAATTTTTGCATTCTACCCATCTGACAAAGGGCTAATATCCAGAATCTACAAAGAACTAAAACAGATATACAAGGAAAAAACAACCCTATTCAAAAGTGGGTGAAGGATAGGAACAGACACTTTTCAAAAGAAGACATATATGAAGCCAACTAACATATGGAAAAATGCTCATCACCACTGGTCATTAGAGAAATGCAAATCAAAACCACATTGAGATACCATCTCACGCTAGTTAGAATGGTGATCATTAAAAAGTCTGGAGGCAACAGATGCTGGAGAGGATGTGGAGAAATAGGAACACTCTTACGCAGTTGGTGGGAGTGTAAATTAGTTCAGCCATTGTGGAAGACAGTGTGGTGATTTCTCAAGGATCTATAAATATAAATTCCATTTGACCCAGCAATCCCATAACTGGGTATATATCCAAATAACTATAAATCGTTCTACTATAAGGACAAATGCACACGTATGTTCATTGCAGCCCTGTTTACCATAGCAAAGACCTGGAACCAACCCAAATGCCCATCAATGATAGACTGGACAAAGAAACTGTGGCACATATACAACATGGAATACTATGCAGCCATAAAAAATAATGAGTTCATGTATTTGTAGTGACTTGGATGAATCTGGGAGCCATCATTCTTAGCAAACTGGCACAGTAACAGAAAACCAAACACTGCATGTTCTCACTCATAGGCGGGTGTTGAACAATGAGAACAGGTGGACTCAAGGAGAGGAGCATCACACACTGGGGGCAGTTGGGGGGGGCCTGGGGAAGGATAGCAGGGGTTGGGAAGTTTGGGGAGGGATAACATGGAACAAAATGCCAGATATAGTATGCACCTATGCAACAATCTTGCATGATCTGCTCATGTACCCCAGAACCTAAAGTAAAAAAAAAAAAAAAAAAAAAAAAGAAACTTAATCTCCAATGCAATAGCATTAATAGGTAGGCAGCACCTTCAGGGAGTGATCATATTATAAGGGCTACTCCCTAACGAATGGAATCAAGCCCTTTACAAAACTTTTTTTCAGACAGTTTGGTCTTTTTAGTTCTTCTTCCTTCTGCCTTCTGTATGTGAGGACATAGCATTTTTCCCTGTCTAGAAGACAGAGAAACAAGGTGCCATCACAGAAAAAGACAGAGCTAGCTCTTACCTAATACTCACTTTGCCAATGCATTGATCTTGGACATCCCACCCTTCCGAACAGTCAGAAATAAAGTTCCCTTATTTATAAATTACCCAGTTTCAGGTGTTTTATTATAGCATCACAAACAGACTAAGATAGAAATATAAGTTATTTTTATTTTCTCAGTTTCTTTAAAAGATGTAAAATTACATGAAGTATATTATAATGTAGTGCTGTGTCTGCAATTTATATTCATGTCATATGTAAAATAATACTAGCACCAAATGGTGAAAGAGAGCTACATAGGAATAACATTTATATACCTAACTGGAGTCAATTTACTATAAATCTGAAGTGGATTATGACAAGAAGTATATGATGAGCCTTAGAGTAACCATTATGAAATTAACTAAATACCAGTCTCAAAACAATTAAAGGAATTAAAATGATACACTACAAATTACTGCTAAATGAAGTGGTAAGGATGAATAAACTAGCAGAAAAGACATAAAATATATAGAAAACAGAAAGTAAAATGTCAGATACAAGTGCAATCATATCAATAATATTGTGAATGGATTAAATAATCTAATCCAAAGAGTGGATAATATCAAAAGCTCTGACTATATACCATGTACAGAAAACTCACTTTGGATTCAATAACCCAAATAGGTTGAAAGTAAAAATGATGGGGGGGAAAAAAAAAACATGTCACATTGTACCAAGGCCAATCTTCAGGCACCAACTACAATTCAATTCGATTTTGACACTACCCAAAGTTAGCATATGAGAACTAAGCTCTGATTTTTTATCTTACCCAAATTCCTACCTAAGGGGTCCACAGAATCATGCCCTACAAACTGTAAATCCTCATCAGATGGGTTTTATTTGACCCTATATATTGTTAATTACCTTTCAGTCTGACTCTGGCATAACATTATGAGACAAAGGAAAAATATTTAACCCCAAAATATATTTACTTGCCATATCTTGAAATTGTCTTGCAAAGTGTCTTGTGGGAAAGATCCACATTCTATAGAGATTTCCCTTCCCCCTTTGTTTTCCTTCCTTTCTTTCCAGATCCAGGAGATAATCAACTAAGAGCCAGGAACCCTTTTAAGTCCAATAAGAAACAATTTACAACCTGCTCTCTCTGAAGTCTGCTATCTGAGAGATTCCTCTGCACAATAAACTTGGTATCCACAATCCTTTATCTTTAATCTGAACATTCCTTTCTATCAATCCCAGGTCTTTAGACGAACTCAACCAATTGTCAACCAGAAATGTTTACATTTATCTATAGCCTGGAAGCCCACACTTTGAGTTGTCCCTCCTTTCTGAACCAAGCCAATGTATTTCTTAAATGTATTTGATTTCTCGTGCCTTCCTAAATAGTATATAAAACCAAGCTGTACCCAAACCACCTTGGGCACATGTTCTCAGGACCTACTGAGGGCTGTGTCATGGACCATGGTCACTCATATTTGGTTCAGAATAAATCTCTTAAAATATTTTACAGAGTTTGTTTGACTCTTTTCATCAACACACAGATTCCGCAAGTTCAGGGTAGAGTTCTTCACAAGACTGCCCCCTACTCTGATGGCAACTACAAGTTTCAGGTGTCCACAAGCTACTCATACTTTTGGCCAGCTAGCTAAAAACTTGGGGGTTCATACAACTTCATCAGGTTTGATAATTCTTTATAAAAACTTACTCAAGAACCACAATATTTATAATTACCACTTTATTTTGAAATATTTAAATAAAGATCCAGATGAAGAATTACATAGGGAAAGGTCTAGAAGAGTCCAGAGCACAAGAGTTTCTGTCCCTGTGGAGTCAGAGTGTGCCATGCTCTTGGCACATTAATATGTTCACCAATCAGCAAGTTCTCTTGATCTTCAGTGCTCAACGTTTTTTATCTGGAGTTTTATTACATGGGTATCATTGACCAAATCATTGGCCGGACGACTGAACTCAATTTTTAGTCTCTATTTCTTCTCTGGAGGTTGGAGGTGAGCCGAAAAAATTTAACACTCATTAAATTTGAGTGCTTAGTTTTTTGACATGGCCAGCTGTTGAGAAACATTAAGTTTACCCCGCCCTCATGGCGCCTTTGTGGAGGATACCTTTTAGCTTGCAATTAGTGGTAGGCAGGTAACAGCTGCCTACTTGGTATAGTCTTGCATTATGTGTATATGTAGAACACTTGTGTATTAATAAGAATCACCTGTCAAAGAGCAAATAAATGCATGGATGAATAGCTGCTCAGGGCCTTCAGTCCTGGAGAGCTGTAAGCCATGAAGGCTCTCAGGCTGTTGGTCCCCAGGATAGATCCACTCTGTTGGCTATCTGGATGTCTGCCTCTCAATATCTTCAGCCCACCTGAGTGGGAGTCTCCTGACCATGCTGGTTCTCAGCAGCCAGGCCTTCACTTGAAATTCTCTGAAGGCCCATTATAAGTCACTTCATTAGCATAAACTTATGGTAGAAGGGAGCTCAATATAAATAACAAAGACGCTACTATCATTCAAGCGATTCTAAGAGTTTCAAAAACTTTGTGTCAGAAACCAAAGTCCAGATATATTCCTTATTATATAACAAGATATCCCCTGGTCATTCACAGATCTCTTATAGCAATGGATTATATTTCCTGAGCACAACAAATATAGCAACATATTGAGGAGATGGCATAGGGGAGGGGTAGTAGACTTTTAACTCAATTTTCTAATACATTTGACAGTAAATATCCATATTATGATTTTATCAACAATGTCAATATTAGAACATATTGCACTATGGTAGATTTAACTTCAAACAAAAAAAGTTGAAAGATACTGGCACATCACTGTAGTTCCATACAGTCATTAATAATTAGTCCATTATAATATATAATCAAAATATCTCCCAGAGAGGGGCCACCCAATGTTATAGGCTTCAATTTGAACTTGTCAGTTTCCAAAAGCAGGAGTGACCTCAGCAATACATGGCTTTACTCTTTTGGGCATTCAAACTGCCTTTGCAAAATTATAACTGAGGAAATTATGTCAGTGAAAAAGATCAGATCTAAATGACCCATCTTTCTTCTAAACTCTAAACTGTCTTTGTTCATTTCTGGGTGTAGGAATTTAGTTTGTAGTTTAAACTCTGAAACAAAATGGATAATAGCCCTTTCCCAAAAAACCCCTTCTTGCTTGGGGACCAGTCTGCCATTGTAGGTAGGACTACAAGATAGCTACAGGATTGGATATTGTGGTTTGGGGGCCATGCAACTTCTGGCTGCAAGTGTCTGGACCTCCCCAAATTGCTCCTGGGAGTAACATCACTATTGTAAAACCTAAGATTAGTGCTTCAGATATTTTGCAGACCCTGCATTCTGATACTGCAGATGACACCACCCAGACTGATAATCTGGCTCAACCAGTTCTGGGATGCCACCCAGGAACAGAAGTCAGCAAGAACTCACTTGGACCTGCTATGATTTCATCTTCAACCCAACCAATCAGCACTCCCCACTTTTGGAGCCTATACCTGCGGAACTATCCTCAAAGACTCTGATCCCCAAATGTTCTCAGAGCGTGATTTGAGTAACAATAAAACTCCAGTCCCCCACACAGCTGGCCATGCATTAATCACCCTTTCTCCATTGCCATTCCTGTGTCTTGATAAATCGGCTCTGTCTAGGCAGCAAGCAAGGTGAACCCATTGGGTGGTTACAGTACCTGATATAAGTGAGCTAAGAAACAATATTATCTCCTTTTTGAGCAGTTTTTGAAATGTTGGATATTTTCATTACATAACCTATGTAGTCATTTCAGTTATTCCTATTTCTCTCCATTTACAGACAAATGTCTTCACCTTTGGAAGGATTTGGCCACTGTGATGGTCTATATTTCAGGCAGTCATACTAGTCTAGCAAGTGCAGTCCATTACCATTCATTCAGGATAAGGTTACACAGCTACATAACTAGGGGGCTATATCTACGACTAGGCAATATAGATGCATTCACAGTTAACCCTAATTTTGTCCGATGAGGTGAAGGCACAGGCTGCCCCACCAGGTCTTTAGAAATTCTGACATAAAAGTTTAAAAATATACAGTTTATTTCTTCGGAATCATCCCTTCTCCTAAAACTTATAGTTGCAGTTCTGGTCCTAGGATCACTTACTTGTGTGGGAATAAGAAAGTTGAGGTAATGTGTGGAAGAAAGAATAAAAACATATTATACTAGCATTCCCTCTTCATTGCGAAAAAATCCATAGTAATATCAGCATCATCTTCCACACTATCTTTCCTAGATTCACCAGAAAAAAACAAAGGCATTTGCCTAATGGATACACATACTTGCCTCCTCTCATGTTAACTTTGAACACACACTTGTAAAGTGTGTGAAAACCAGAACTGTGTGCCTATATATATCTCTGTTTATCTCTGTTTTGGAAAACCAATGTCTCAATTCCCCATTTCAATTATTTATCAGACCATTACTCTGAGGAGGATATCACTCTGCCCATTGTCAGACATTATGGGCTAAAAGACTGTTCCTTGTTGCAAAGAAAGGGAACTTGGCCATTCAAACTGGTGCAATATGTCTGTTACCTATTTCTATAGTACTCTGAACATTTTAATCTACCATGCATAAGCAAAACCCAGTTCAATTGAGCATATGTTCCTTTGAGGACCCATTGTAGCCAGCCTCTTGAGGCTACTAGCATCAGTTTAATTTGATAGCTATATGAAGGCCTACCCACTGGGAATCAATCTTGCTTCCTGGCATACAGAACAATTATTATTGTCATTTTTCATCTTCAAGAATACAAGAGGAATATGTCTAGATTCAGCCCACGTCGGCATTGCCCACACTGCCCACTCTGTTTGTGGATTCAGGTGACCACCTCCAGCAAGCACACTGGAATGCCTGCCTAATCAAATTCTGATGCTTATAAAGAGTTCTTCTGATAAACATCAACATGTCTTACTTTAATGCACCCCGCAATTCACGTAACAATTTTTGTAGGCTCTGTCATATAGTCACATAAGGGAATTCCTTTAATATGCCAGTTTTCCACTGCTTTTTGCCTTTACCTTGTGCTAGGCCGTTGGCCACCACCTATGTGTTGGTGAAAACAAAAAGTGACAAACCGCATGCTATTTGCTCAACAAACTGATTTTTTTTTTACTCTCTTACATCAGAATGGTGGTCTTTCTAACAAGATCCTATCTGTTCATCTTTGAACTGCCATCCATAAACCAAGAGGATCTTTGTTGGTCAATTGAGAGCTATTTATAGAGCATAAGTGGCAATGGAATCCTTAGGTTGTTTCAAGGTCAGTCCTAGAGGAAAAGAGTTGGTCTGCTTGTGAATATTCTGAGTATTTCTCTGAATTTCCCCTGTAGCCTGTTTCTACATAAGCCATTTCAATTTTATTTTGGAATTACTCTGGCTTTTGCCCTCTTCTCATTAGAAAAGGGTCTGATATTACCTAAGACATCACGGATATTTCAGATATCAATGTTATTCTATGATTTACAATCTAAGGGACAGTTTCAATTAATGCCTCAGAGCAAGCTAGTAATTGCCTTCACACATGGAGATTCTCTAGAGCAAAGTCCAAGGAGTTGTCCCTGGTAAGCACATACAAGACTTTGTTATACTCGCCCATCTACATTTCCAATGGGAATTGTACAGAGGATTTGTCCATACAAGCTCTCCAGCTTCTATTTTATATTGTCTAACATTAACAACCTATGTGTGCTTAGAATCTTATTGGTTACCATTTAGCATGTCCAATTAACATTGCCTCAAGGGTAGATTTGCATGTCTTCTCTCTTTTACAATATTAGGGAAGGAAAACAGTTTTCAATCAGATGGAATATCCATCCCCGTAATTTATTTAGGTAGATAAGATGCAACTACTTCGCATAAAGCTTATTCACACATACTATTTTTTTCAACTTTTACCTTCTTTCATCCTTTGCATTTCTACATTCTCTCAATCTAATTGTAGCTCATGTTAAGACTTCACCAGAATTTGAATTTAAGATCCTAAGCAGAGAATGTGTTCTCCAGTAAGGCATAATATCAATTACATTAAACATTCAGGTAAAGGAGTCACACCAATTGACATAAAGTCTGTTTAAACATTCCAATTTTTCATCCAAACTTTTACCTTAATTCTATGAATCTGTGCATTCCCACATTCACTGAATTTAACTGCAGACCCTGTTGGAAGCTTACCAATGGCCTGTGTTACCGAAGTATAACTTGAACATCAGCTTTTAATTAAGGTGACCTTTGACCATATAGATCTTTTTGAAAAAAATATTTTTTAAATCTCTTAACAGATTTCAGCAAGGAGAAACATACAATATTTCTGGTTTTCGAAATTTTTTTTTTCTTCTTCTTTTTTATTTTTATTTTTTTATTTGAGACAGAGTGTCAGTCTGTCACCCAGGCTGGAGTACAGTGACACAGTCTCAGTTCATTGCAACCTCCGTCTCCCAGGTTGAAGAGGTTATCTTGACTCAGCCTCTCAAGTAGCTGGGACTATAAGCATGCAACACCATGCTGGGCTAATTTTTTTGTATTTTTGTAGAGACGGGGTTTCACCATGTTGGACAGCCTGGTCTCAAGCTCCTGATCTCAGGTGATCTGCCTGGTGCCGCCTCCCCAAGTGTTGGGATTACAGTCATGAGCCACCACGCCTGGCCCCCTTTTTTAAATTTAAGGTTTCTATGAAGTGAGTCAGATACAAAACCAATAACACTTTTATGTCTTAACCAAGAACACACAAAGTGTCTCCAAAGAGAATCAAGAAGCAGGGCTGACAAGATTCAGTGCCACTTCCAAAGACAATGAAAAGAAAAGGCCTAATTAACTCCTTGAGAGCTGGCAATAGGCAATATGCTAGCTCAAAATGAAATCCAACTCATATTCTGTAGGGCCACATTATTTTAATGAGGGCCACCAACCTTTTGATTGGCTGCTTGGACACACAGGCCCAAGAGTCTGCATGCCCGTAAGGAACAACAAACCAAACTAAGTTCTTAGGACACAAAATGAGACAAGCAGGAATGCAATAGCTGTTCACGGAAGAGAATGGATCAATAACAAATGGGTGCCTTAAAACTAAATGTACGGAAGAGTCACAATACAAACAAATGCTTTTCGCCTGCTAACCTGAATTTGGAAAGGAAGGAATAAAGAAAGAATGATAGCTTCTCTTCTTAACTGGGCACTACAGGCAGAGATCCACAACTGACCCTGGCAGAACTTCTTACCTTACTTTGCTGGCTTTTTGTTAGTTCTCTCAGAACCTCATTTTTAGGTTTCTGAGTAATCAGGTGCCTAACCATCTCATCACCATCATCAGAGCTGTAGAAGTGGAAAGGGGATGATTCTTTTCCTGTTTGTCATACGGCTCATGGCCAGCACCCCTATAACAAAGACAGGTTAACAAGAGAAAAGCGTAACACAATCATTTGATCATAGTTTACATGACACAGGAGGCATGAGAAGGAAGAAAACACACAGGGGAAGCTATTCATTTTATGCTTAGTTTCAATAAAGAAATGATAGCTGTGTAGACTGGACAAAAAAGAATATTATCTAACACTAACAGACTGAGGAATGAAACCCAGTAAGGCCTGTCCAGCTTCTTCGTGGCCTCTATGTGCAACATTCCTTCCTTCTATACATGGAGCAGGACTCTTTTTTTCTTGCTTTCTTTTTTTTGAGACAGAATCTTGCTCTGTTGCCCAGGCTGGAGTGCAGTGGCGTGGTTTCGGCTCACCACAACCTCTGTCTCCTGGGTTCAAGTGATTCTCCCGCCTCAGCCGCCTGAGTAGCTGGGATTACAGGCGCGTGCCAACATGCCTGGCTGACTTTTTGTATTTTTAGTAGCAGCCGTGCAAGGCGGCTCACGCCTGTAATCTCAGCACTTTGGGAGGCTGAGATGGGCGGATCATGAGGTCAGGAGTTCGAGACCACACTGACTAACATGGAGCAGGACTCTTTTTAGAATGGGGTACCTATAACCTAAAATCACACAAGCTAGGGCAGAGAATTTCTTTATGGCCAATTCTTATGCCAAAATTAGGGGGAAAGTTAAGGTAATAGTTTTAGGTTTTATAGCTGGCTTTGGAGAAAAGTCCCGGTTTCGATGTCCTGTCTTGTGGAAGAGGGATTCTAGTTTCTACAGCTTGACTTGGAGGAGAATGAGGTTGAGAGATGGCAGGGCAGGAGACAGAGTTTCTGAGGCTTTCACTTTGGAGTGTCGTTTTCTGATCTCCCACACCCTATTAAAATTTGGTTAGAAAGATACATTACTATCTTTATACCAACCGTCAATGTGCATTCAAACAAGTGGTTTCATTCTTCACAAGGGTCCTGCATTGTACAGTTGTGACCATTTGGATACAAAATTTAAAAGGACATTTTTCTTGTTGGGTCTTATTATTGCAGTGCTTATGTGAGTCACAGAAAAACACAATTCCAGTCTATTACTGTAGTATTTTCTGTTTTTGGTGTGTACAGTTTGGTGTAGGTTGATTTTTTTTTTTTTATTGCATTTTAGGTTTGGGGGTACATGTGAAGAACATGCAAGATTGTTGCATAGGTACACACACAGCAGTGTGATTTGCTGCCTTCCTCCCCATCACCTATATTTGGCATTTCTCCCCATGCTCTCTCTCCCCAACTCCCCTCCCCCCGCTGTCCCTCCCCTTTTTCCCCCCAACAGACCCCAGTGTGAGATGCTCCCCTCCCTGTGTCCATGTGTTCGCATTGTTCAACACCCGCCTATGAGTGAGAATATGCAGTGTTTGATTTTCTGTTCTTGTGTCAGTTTGCTGAGAATGATGGTTTCCGGGTT
>PVKV010042731.1:0-10525 GCA_004027835.1 Alouatta palliata | reverse complement strand
TGCCCTCTATGCCCCCCTGGCCCCTCTCCCCTCATGCAGGCTGTGCCCCATCCCCAGCATTCATCTCCTGGTGACACACACTATTCCCTTCAGAGAAGCCTTCTCTTCTCAAGGACCGAGTGTGACTCCCCAGATGCCAGGTGCATTTACAGAAGCAGTCAGTGAAAACTAAAGGCACAAAGCTTGCTTGGCACAGAGGTGCAACGGGCAGGCCCCAGGGCCACAGCTTCCCTCCCACCCCTCCCCAGCACTCTGCTCTGAGGGCATCCTTCAGGGGCACCCTGGTCACCTCACTGCCGGGGAGGGGCTCCTGCATCTCTCTCAGCCTCCTTCACCTGTTTGTATCATCCTCACCTGCACGCAAGGATCCGTTCCAAACCTCAGCCTCCTGTAACCAAAGGCCACCCTCAGGGACGCTGTCCCCAGTCACCCTCCACAAATAGAAGCTTCTCCTGCCCAAGGAGCTCCAAGGATGGGGCCCTCACAGCCACAGCTGTGACCACACACTCACTGGCTGGGCATGGGAGGGCTGCTGCATTTGATCTGCTTACGTCTGAGCTATTCTGTTATTACATCAGCGCCATGGAAAACAGCTTCCCACACTTGGTTGTTGCAGTCATTAGCACACTGAGCACACACTCATGCCAGTCGCTCTCGGGCACCTAGGTAGAGCCAGCCACGTGCAGACGCAGCCTGTCAGCCCAGGCTGGTGTGGGGAGGGTGAGTGAAAGCAGCAGGTGAGAAACCCAGGTGGCAGGGGTCGGGCACTGGGGACGAAGGAGGCTGGTCCACGCCCGGGCAGTGGGCGAGAGCGTGGAGGGGTGATGCCTCTGCCCACACCTCATCTACTCCCCAAGAGCTTCTTTAGGTCATTCTGTTCCCAGCATTTGGGATTTGCCTTGACCAAGGAAGGACCACATCACATCATGATCACAGGTTTACCTGTCCCCACTCCACTGCCTCAAGCCCAGCCCGAGCCTGAGTCAGCTCCCATGAGAGGGGTGTGCAGTCTCCTGTGACTCAGAACAGGGTTGAGGGAGGGCTGGAGTTCAAGTCTTCCCATAGGCATGCACGGTCAGCATTCTGTGGAAGGGGCGTCGGCCATCGGCTATTGGTCCCACACTGGGCCCCCCAGTGATCCACCCAGAGGGAGAAAGCAAAGGACGTGGGGACCTGTAGGCCCAAGGCTACAGTCCAGCCCATGCAGGGGACCAGAGGCGCCCAGTGGCAGAGGGGGGCACAGGAGGAGATGTGGCTGCAGGGGTGACTGGAACAGAGGAAGGCAGATCACCTTGCGAAACAGAAACACTTGGACCAGGCCCTGGCTCCATGGTGGAAACAGCAACATACCCGGATTCAGTTCGTGTGCCTGGCACCGTTTCAACACACTTGGAATTTCCCAAGTGACAGGAGTATTTTTGTTGCTCACCAAGAGCCCCTGTGGACCACACCTGAGTTTCCCTGAATGAGGAGACTCAAGGTGGGCCCCAAACAGCTTCCTGGGGGGGCCGGCCTCATCCCAGCCTGACCCCTGACCTGTGGGGAGAAGAGAGGCACTAGAGACTGAGCTCAATCTCTTCAGCAATGGTGTGATGAGACCCTGGTGCAGTGATGAGACCCCTGTGCGGTGATGAGACCCCCCACGCAGTGATGAGACCCCCACGCAGTGATGAGATCCCCACACAGTGATGAGACCCCCACGCGGTAATGAGACCCCCACACAGTGAGGTGATGAGATCCCCAGAGCAGTGATGAGACCCCCAGGCAGTGATGACACCCCCGTGCGGTGATGAGACCCCCGTGCGGCGATGAGATCCCCAGAACAGTGATGAGACCCCCACGCAGTGATGAGACCCCCACGCAGTGATGAGACCCCCGTGCAGTGATGAGACCCCTGTGTGGTGATGAGATCCCCAGAGCGGTGATGAGATTCCCAGAGCGGTGATGAGACCCCCAAGCAGTGATGAGACCCCCGTGTGGTGATGAGATCCCCAGAGCAGTGATGAGACCCCATGCAGTGACGAGACCTGGACCCCTCGCATTGCTCCCATGCATCATAAGCCCCTTGTCCTCAGCACAGTGATCCCCTGAGTGCCACGAGTCCTTCCAGTGAATTGTCAACCCTGACTCACAGGACCCTCCCTGACATTTATGGCAGGTGGTCAGAACTGTGGGTGGTCCCTGATACTTGTGGCTGCATCTGAAGCAGGCTGTCCTGGGGGACTGAGCCCATAACCTGCAGGGTCCACGTGAACTCGAGGCACACGGCGTCAGAATAGGATTGAACCAAACGCTTGGATGCCAGCTGGAGTGGAACAGGCACACTGTTCTTACAGCACATGAGAGACTTCAGGGAGAAGCAAACTCCCTGACGTTATTCCATGGGGCACCCAGGTAGACCCAGCCACATGAAGATCAGCATGTTACCCAGGGCTGGCTTTGGGAAGGGGTGAGTGAAGGCAGCGGGTGAGAAACAGACAGGAAAGGTAGCAGAGGCCGAATGATGAGGCGAAGGGGGTGATGGGGGCTGGTCCACACCAGGCAGTGGGTGCTGGTGAGGTGTGAGCAGGGAGCATGGGGGGGCAATGCCTCATCTTTATTTTAAAATTGAGATCAGGCCAGGCCTGTTGGCTCACTCTTGTAATCCGAACACTTTGGGAGGCAAAGGCAGGCGGATCATGAGGTCAGGAGTTCGAGACCAGCCTGGCCAACATAGTGAAACCTTGTCTCTGCTAAAAATACAAAACCTTAGCCAGGCATGATGGTGTGTGCCTATAATCCCAGTTACTTGGGAGACTGACGCCAGAGAATCACTTGAATCCGGGAGGTGGAAGTTGAGTGAGCCGAGATCGGGTCACTGCACTCCAGCCTGGGCAACAGAGCAAGACTCCACCTCAAAAAAAAAAAAAAAACTGTGATCAACTGCACTACCTGACAGGCTTTTATGTACATTAAGCGATATGTCCCCACAGACGCCACCCTAGCCCATGGGACGTGAGCGTTCCCGTGAGTCCACAGGCCCTGAAGGCCTCCAGATTCTGGGTGAGACATGCACACTTTGAAGCCATCCAGGTTATTGGGCTTCATCAAATAACTCACAGTCAGCTGCCTAGACATTCAACTTGCAAACTAAAAATAAAATCCTAAGCCCCCCAACAACTGAACAGAACCCCTCTTGGCCGAGAGAACCCCAGAAAAATCTTAAAAACAGCTCTCAGCCATGATCGAGCAGGAGGGTGGACATACGTCCTACCCGCTCCGTTTTGGAGTTTAGGCACAGCTGACCAGCATGAACATCAAAACAGAGATCATGAAACTAAGAAAATGCACTCTAGCCGGGCGCGGCGGCCCACGCCTTTAATCCCAACACCTCGGGAGGCCAAGGCAGGCAGATCACCTGAGCTTAGGAGCTCAACACCAGCCTGGCCAACATTGTGAAACCCCATCTCTACTAAAAGTACAAAGATTAGCTAAATATGGGGGTATGTGTCTATAATCCCAGCTACTCGGGAGGCTGAGGCAAGAGAATCTTTTGAACCTGGAAGTGGTTGCAGTAAGCCAAGATCGCACCACAGCACTCCGGCCTGACTGACACAGTGGGACTCAGTCTCAGAAAAACACACACAAAAACTGATTCTGTGGCACTAAGATGTCAGATTAGAAACAGGGCCCAGGGCCATTCCAGATGAGGGGCAAGTTCCGCCTGCGGTCAACACAAGACCTAAGTCAGACGAGAAACATTTACAATCTCTTCGTTCTCTCTGAAACCTGCGTGACAAAGCCCTGGCCTCCACAACCTCTTTACCTAACCCAGACATCCCTTTCTGTTGATAAGTCTTTCAACCGACCGCCCATTAGAAAAAATTTAAATGTACCTATAACCTGGAAGCGACCCCCTCTCTGCCCCACTTCAAGTTGTCCTGCCTTTCTGGAAAAAACCAATGTACATCTTAAACAGATGGACCGACGTCTCATGTCTCCCTAAGATGTATAAAACCAAGCTGTGCCCCAACCACCTTGGACACATGTTTTCAGGACCTCCTGAGGACATGTCACAAGCCATGGTCACTCATATTTGGCTCAGAATAAATCTCTTCAACATTCTGAGTTTGACTCTCTTCATTGATACAGAGTTCGGGTTTTGCAAACTGTAGCCTCCAGATTGCAGGGTTAAATGGCCCCAGGATATGTAAGTTAAAACGACCCAAACACCTCCTATGGTGGGCAGTGTGCTGGCCACCCCTCGCCTGCCAAAGCCTGGGCGCTGGACCCTCCAGCGGCCATGGTGCTGAAGCCGGGGGCACCTTCCTGGCTGCCTGGGCGTTGTGTCCTCCAGTGGCCATGGTGCTGAAGCCGGGGGCACCTTCCTGGCTGCCTGGGCGTTGTGTCCTCCAGTGGCCATGGTGCTGAAGCCGGGGGCACCTTCCTGGCTGCCTGGGCGTTGTGTCCTCCAGTGGCCATGGTGCTGAAGCCGGGGGCACCTTCCTGGTTGACTGGGCGTTGTGTCCTCCAGTGGCCATGGTGCTGAAGCCGGGGCACCTTCCTGGCTGCCTGGGCGTTGTGTCCTCCAGTGGCCATGGTGCTGCAGCCGGGGGCACCTTCCTGGTTGCCTGGGTGTTGCGTCCTCCAGCGGCCATGGTGCTGAAGCCGGGGGCACCTTCCTGGCTGCCCTGACATCCTGGCTCCTACTGTGGTCTCCTTCTTTTTGCTGACATTAATCTGAATTTGGGAAATAGCCTTTTTCTTAACACTCTAAAAAGGCAGTTATATGCAACATCATTAGCTGAGGGCCAGGGGAGACTCACATCCCCGGGAAGCCCGGCAGTGGAGGATAGGGACCACCTGCCTCCCACGACGGACCCCAGATGCACCGCAGGCCCCCTCTGCTGTCTGGTGGGACCCTCCCGCTTCACCACTCCCAGCTTCCAAGTCCTTATGTCTTTGATGTCAAGGCCACATCCCCCTTCTCTCTTTGATGCCAAGTCCAAGAACACAGGCAGCTGCTTCTGCATCTTCAGCAGTGACCCCTGCGGTGTGCTGCCGGGGTGACACCACCTCTGGGCCCCACCTGGAGCACCCAGCTTCCCTTAACATACCCAAACGCATATGCGAAAGAACAAAACCTCTTCTGTACTCAGTGAGCAAAGGTGCATTTTCTCTCTTCAAACCCCCCTTCCTGTTTCTTTTTGGTACATTTGTGATCTAAGAGACCAAAACAAACACCATTTTCTTGACTAAGATGGACCCTAACGCTAAAGAAACAAAAGTTACCTTCGGGGCAGAGGGTTCCGGCAACTTCCTAAATTTCTCAGGCTACAAGAAGAAAACACACTCTTGCTACACTCCCTAACAAGAGGAGCAATCGGACCCGTCCTAGCTCTGATTTATAAGGCAGGCCTTTCCACGAATGAGCGGACGGAGGACAGGCCTGCCACACCCCCATTCCTGACGGAGGACAGACCTGCCACACCCCCATTCCCGACCAGCAGCTGTAGCCCTTGGCTGGCATCAGCAGCTCACAGAGGCTGCAGTCTGCGGCCTGGACTTCACCCTCCAATGGCAATAGCCAAATTCCAGCTTGGCCCCCACCCACAAAACGAACACCTCTTGGCCAAGAGGACCCCAGAGGCACCTTCAAAACTGAATTCTTGGCCATGACATGAGGGAGCCTGAATGGAACACGCCAGGGTTCACCCCCTCCTGTTTAAAGTTTAGGCACTGATGTCAAAATAGAGATCACAAAAAACTCAAAAACAGACTCTGTGGCAATAAGACGCCAAAGAAACCTGCTACCTGGAGGTTCACCTGCGTGATAAAGCCCCGTCTCCACACCTCTTCACCTCAACCCAGGCTCACAGGACCCAAGGCCACGTGAAGGTGAACGCACCCACAGGTGACCCTGACCCCGTGCATCAGGCATGGACTTCCTCACCTAAACGTTCCCTTCCACTGGCTCCAAGCTTTAAACAAAGCTTTACTGCTTAACCAATCACACGCTGAAGAATCTCTGAATCCACCTATGGCCCTATAACACCCGTTTGAAGAAATCCCACCTTTTTGGGCGAAACCCATGTATACCTTCCATGTACTGAGTTATGTCTTTGCCTGTAAGTCCAGTCTCCCTAAAATACATAAATCCAAACTGTGACCTGACTGCTTCAGATGCAGCTGCTCAGACTCTGTTTCCCCAGCCCATGGTCCTCAGATAGGCTCACAATGAACCTTTTTAAAATATTTCATAGGCCTTGGTTTCTCCATTAACAGAATGGTCAATAATGTATTTAATCAATCCCTTATCGACAGACTTGAGATATTTTCATTGCTACAACAAAGAAAGCTGCAAGCAACATTCTGATATGACTGTGGGCACTTGGGCTGACTTTCTTAGGCTTTATTTCCAGAGATGATATGGAAGTACATTTTAAATTATGGGGTGCTATTGTTTTGGACTGAGCTTCGGCACTATGCTCCAAAAGAGCAGATCAAATAGGAACGGGGCTGCTCCTGCTCAATGCAATGTCACCAAAATGGAACTTTTAACCAAGTGACAGGTCCCAAAGCAGACAAGGTTTGCTCAAAAACAGGAGATTCCACTCACCCGAGTCAGCAAGTAACAGAGTCCCCTCTGCTTCAACCTCCGCAAAGCAGTAACCTGAGGTAACCTGCTGCTCACCATCAGCTTTTTCCCCATTCTGCTTGCTTGCTTCCACCTTACAAAGCCTACTGTTCTGCCAGTGCCCGGCGGGAGCTCTCATTACGTAGAACAGAGGCTGCTCCATGAATGAATTGTAAATAAAATCCAATCAGATCTATAACTAAATGTTTTGTAATTTTGTCTTTTGACAGTTCACATCAAGGATACATTATTTCGATTAAGCAAATGAGATTATTCCCACAGACTACAAGTTAATTAATCTTACATTTTAAAAGTGTTTCAAAACAAAGCCATGCACTGGCCTTCCACACACCCTTTCCCAATCAGAAACTGTGGTTCACTTTCTGACGTCAGATTACAGAAGATTAATTTGGCTGTAAGATTACATCAGCTGACAGCCAAATTACGGCCAGATGACGTAAGAGTATAACGGAAGGCATGAAAGGCGTGAGCCTGTTTATACTGACCTGCTCTGTTGTTGGTGTTGCGTCTCTGGTGCCATGTCCGTACCTGAGACACACGACCATCATTTCCTGCCTGGACAACTCAGCGCATCCTGAAGGCCCCTCGGAGCGATTCCCAAGAAGGCATCTGACGCAATTCAAAGTCACACACACACAGTTTAAATAAGCTGGATTTCAGGCGTCGTCTTCTGTTAAAGCCAATGTCAAGTCCGGGCACAATGGGTCACACCTGCAATCCCAGCTCTTAGGGAGGTAGAGGTGGGAGTTCAAGACCCACCTGGGCAATATAGCAAGACCCCATTCTCCACAAAAAGAAAAAAAAAAAAAAAGAAAAAAGCCAACGTTGAAATCCTAACCCTCTCTCAATCCCTACATCCTATTTTAAAAGCAGGCTTGACACAGTGGCTCATGCCTGTAATTTCAGCACTTCAGGAGGCCAAGGCGGGTGGATCACCTGAGGTCAGGAGTTCGAGACCAGCCTGGCCAACATGGTACAACCCCATCTCTAGTAAAAATACAAAAGAAAAAAAAATTAGTTGGGAGTGGTGGTGGGCACCTCTAATCCCAGTTATTAGGGAGGCTGAGGCAGAAGAATCGCTTGAACCCAGAAGGCAGAGGTTGCAGTGAGCCAAGATCGAGCTATTGCACTCCAGCCTGGATGACAAGAGCAAAACTCCATCTCAAAAAAAAAAAAAAAAAAAAAAAGTGCAGCCTTCGAGCCCACCCTGCTCTGACTGCTAAGTGTCTACTCCAAACCCAGGGATCCAGGACCCCGTGACAATCTCTCAAGAACAGTCATAAGAACCTAAGTGGCAGACAGATAGGTGCTGCCTCTGCTGGTCCCCAGCTCCACCACACACACCTTGGAGGGAGGACCCCAGTGGAAGCAGGTGCCCTCTGGAGGGATTCTACATGGAACTTGTGGCAGGCAGCATAGCTGTCTTCTCGCTTAGGCTGTGTTCAGAACAGCAGAAGAGTTCTAAGTTTGTTAACTGGAAACATGTGGTTTTGGCCGGCTAACAGATAAAATTTCATGAGCACAAACAAAAAGCAGAATTGAACAGTGACCTGAAAAGAAATTTAAAATTGTTAAGCTTCAAAAAAAATCCAGGTGCTTTTAATATTTATATTGCTTTTATGCTTTTTATCCAATGGCAAAAACAAAGAGTGTTCTTTAGAGAAAAGCAAGATAAATTCAAGCAAAAAGACTCTCACACAGCATCGGGGGAGAGACAACTGCTCACACCTGGGCAGGGCGGGTGGGGTGGCAATCTTGTTTCTTTCGAGATGGAGTTTTGCTTTTGGCTCACGGCAACCTCCACCTCCCGGGTTCAGGTGATTCTCCTGCCTCAGCCTCCAGAGTAGCTGGGATTACAGGTGCGCACCACCACGCCTGGCTAATTTTTGTATTTTCAGTAGAGACGAGGTTTTCACCATGTTGGTCAGGCTGTTCTCAAACTCCTGACCTCAGATGATCCACCCACCTCGGCCTCCCAAAGTGCTGGGATCACAGGCGTGAGCCACCACGCCCAGCCACGGCGGCAATCGTTTCTAATGCACAGGTATGTGTTTGAAACTTTTCAGAGTGGCCTCATATAACATGTACTGTTTTGTCACCTACCAACATAACTTAATTCAATATCATCATATGTTTAGACAGCGTATCAGGGGGCGGGGGGGCACATTCTGAAATAAAAGTAGAAAAACAAGTTGGATGTGATTAGGAAAAAAAGTACTACATTAACTCAGGCCACTCCTGCACCTACTTTCCAGCAGCCTTTTATGACAAATAAATGAGACCATATTTGTATTTTAAATTTTGTCCTGAGCATGCCGTTCTTTACACTTGAGCAAATGCCATCCTCGGGGCAGAAGCCTGTCTGCTCCCCTCCTGGTTTCCCTTTCTCTTCAGGGTCAAGGTCACAACACAAGCCTCCCCTTGTGTCCCCCACTCATCCCCAGTGCTGACAACAGCCTCCATGGGCCCTGCGGGCCAGCGAATCTGCGTCTATGGGTAGACACCACAAGCCTCTCCCCATCCCAGGAAAGCGCAGGTGCAGGGGCCTCCAGCTCCCAGGTGTCCACCCGAGCTGGTACTGCCCCGTCATTTCACCTTTATTTTGCACATACTATCTTTGGAATGCAGAAAGAGAGGGAGGCTGGGAGGCCGGCAGACTCCCCGACCCACCCATACCCCACCTGAGCCTGTAGGAGCTCCCACTGCCCCACTCACGCAGAGCCCCCAAGTCCAGGATGGGCCCTGTCACTGGCTAAGACCTGGAGAAAGGAGGTGGGTTCCCTGTCCCAGAACCTGCTCTCACCCCCTCCCCAACGGCCCAGCCCCACGGACATGCCCAAGACATGGGCAGGAGTCAGGACCTGGCTCAGAGAAAACCCAGCCCCAAGCCAGGCCATAGCTTCTGACCTGGTGTGAAGGCTGGCACGGTGGAAGGCAAGGAGCGCCCCAGTCCTGGGAAGCCCCTCCTTGCCCTCTCTGTCCTGGCTCCTGTCCTCCCAGAAGGAGGAGGGGTACCTGCCAGGAGACTAGAGGTGGTGGCCCCCACGGCCCCCACAGACCACTGGGTTGGTGGTTCCTTCTGAGTCTCTAGGCCACGTTAAGTGAAAATCTGGGAAGTGCATCTGGGGAAATGCCAGGCCACGTGCACCTAGGTGGGCACTCCCATGGGTTCCCACAGCTCTCAGAGCCAGGCTCGCTGGGGAGCGGGGAAGAGTCAAGATGCGCTGTGCTAAAGCCCCCACGTCCCACCAGACCGGGATGCCTGGGGCCGAGGGACTTGCTCAGGCCCACCATGGTGGGATGCTTCTCATGGCAGAATGCCTATCACAGGGCGCTGTGGCTCCCAGCATCTGCAGGAGGCCAGAGGCTCAGAAGATGGAAGCAGCCGCCGGGAACTCCACTGAGAATGCGCCTCTCCAACACTCAAAGTCCAGGCAGGAGCCACTCCCAGGCCCCTACAGCCCAGCCCACCCAGTGCTGCTGGGGAGAGAAACCAAAGCAAAGCACCACTCCGCACCCAGCCTGCGGTCCAACGCAGAGCCTTCAGCAGGAGAAGGGGAAAGGAATGGGATTTCTAAGGAGAAGGTGCCCTCAAGGCCATTCATTCTGTCTCTCTTGGGCAAACACCTTCCCAGCCCCCAGAGGTATGAGCAACGCCACTTGGGAATGTTCACAGAGCAACACAGAAACAGGTGGGAATTCATCCTGCAAAACAGCACAACTGCTGAAAAGGTACGGGTTAGGGTTGTCTTCGGAAGAAGATTAATTGGTAAAGAATTCCCAGAGAAAGGAAGATTTTAATCCACTGTAAATACAGAGGGGCAACTCTTTGGGGAGGAGAGGCAGCGTGGCCAAATGGGGGAATCAGGCAGGTGGGGGTATTGGTCA
>PVKV010042729.1:0-10526 GCA_004027835.1 Alouatta palliata | reverse complement strand
CAATTCTCCTGCCTCAGCCTCCCGAGTAGCTGGGACTACAGGCACGTGCCACCATGCCCAGCTAATTTTTGTATTTTTAGTAGAGACGGGGTTTCACCATGTTGACCAGGATGGTCTCGATCTCTTGACCTCGTGATCCACCCGCCTCGGCCTCCCAAAGTGCTGGGATTACAGGCGTGAGCCACCGCGCCCGGCGTGTGAATGTCTTATATTAATTTAACCAACTCTCTATCGATGAACATTGTAGCTATTTATAAAATGCTGTAGTAAACATCCACTCTGTAGGTCTTTGTGCACATGTGGAGTATATTTGTAGGCTGACTTCCTGGAAGTAGAATTGTTGGGATAAAAACTATGTGTGTGTTTAATTTATGATATTACCTATTTACACTCCCACTGATGACTTGTTTAGCCAAATTTATTCAAATTGTCTACACTCGCTTTCTCTACCACTTTACCTCCTACTCCACAACTCATTCTAATTTGGCTTCTCTCTATCACTCCACCTTCAAAGATTGTAAGGGCACCAATGATCTTCATGTTGTCCAATGGACAATTTTCAGATCTCATTTCACTGCTTCTCAAATAGACTTTATATAAAGAGTTGACAGTTCTCTCCTTTTTGAAACATTCTTGTCCCAACTTCTTGCCATACTTGCCTGGTTTTCCTCTAGCCATGTTGTGTTTCCTCTGCCCACTCTGAAATGTTGGTGCAGCTCAGGGCTTTGGTTACCATTTACATGCAGTTGGTCCACCTTTGTTCAACTGCTTATTTGTCATCTTGAGTTGAATGTCCCACAGGGACCTCAGGTCAATCGTATCCAACATTATCCTCCCCCTTCTCATGTTCCCATCTCAATAGCTGTTCCACTGCTCTCCAGTGGTCCTACCCAGAAACCTACATGTCATTTTTGAACCTCCGTATTCCTCAATCCATACCGCTAATCAATCACTATGGCCCTACCCATTCTATTTCCATAATCTCTTCCCCTCACTTTTTTTTTTTCTTTTGAGACAGGGTCTCGCTCTCACCCAGGCTGGAGTGCAGTGGTGCAATCATCCCTCACTGCAACCTCAACCTCTCTGGCTGTAAGTGATCCTCCTGCTTTAGCCTCCCACGAAGCTGGGACCACAGGCACACACTACCATGCCTGGAAAATTTTCCATTATTTCTTAACAACGGTCACCTTTCTTATCCTCCTCTTGTCCCCACCACCATCTGCACCACCTGCACACTACAGTGATATTCTAATTGCCTCCCTGGCTTCCCTTCCCTGGCTTTAGGCTTGCTACTCTTTTTTTGATACAGAGTCTCACTTTGTCCCCCAGGCTGGAGTGCCCTGGTGTGATCTCCGCTCCCTGCAGCCTTGACCTCCCAGGTTGAAGTGATAGGCTTGCTACTCTGTAAACCAGTCTCCACCCTGCAGCCAGCGTTAACTTTGAGAAGTGCAGATCTAATTATGTTACTGTCCTGCTTTTTAAAACCTTTCAGTAAGTTCTGATTGCTCTTAGGGTAAAGACAAATTTTTTCCATGGCTGATTAGGCTCAGACAAACTCTCCAGCTTTTTTTTTTGATTACTTCTGTCCCCTTCCCCATGCTGTAATTTGTTTCTTTTTTTTCCCTCAATGGACAATCTGAAATACTTTGATGTAATTTGTTTCTTGAAAGTTTTCTGTTCCTTCGCACTCAGGGCTTTTGTCTTTGCTGTTCTCTCCATCCTGGAATGCTCTTTCTTTACCTCCCACCTTAACCTGGCTAGAACTTTCTCAATCACCAAGCCTCAGCATAAATATCACTTGCCTGCAGATGCCTTCCAAGACCCCAGAGACTCATGCCCAGTGTTGAGAGCTCGGTAAATATGTGAACAAGCCAACTACCACCTTATGGGCCAAGTGGTGATTCTCAGGCTGCAGTTTTTTCACATGACCTGTAGATGTCATCATTGGCCTCAGCTTAACTCGGTCTAGACTGAGTGGTCCCCAGCCGGGTGTGTCCATCCAGCAAGCTGGGAAGGATGTCGAAAAGCCCAGCTTCTTCTTACAGGTCTGATACCTTCTCCGTCTGCCCTGCCCAGCTGCTTTGATAGGGTGACCAACAATCCCAGTTTTCCCAGGACTGAACTTTCAGTTTTCCAAGGACAAGGAATTTTCAGTATTAAAGCCAGGATTATCCCAGGCAGTTGAGAGAGTTGGTCACCCAACCACAGGCAGAAGAGCCAGAACTCCCATATCTTCCCTGGACCAAGGTCTAAGCCCAGCAAGAGGGCTTAGCTTCAACCCAGCCAAGCCCCTCACAGCAATGTCCATGGTGGGCAAACCCTGAATGCAGCCTGGTGGTTGTAAGAATCAAGAGAGAAACTGTATTTACATTGTAAATAAAGAGACTCACATTTGTCAGGCAATCACTACCATTTAGTGAGTGCCACTGGGTATAACACACTTACACATACTGTTTCTAATCCTTATAGAAACCCTAAGAGTATAGATTACCTCCTTTCAGAAATGAGAAAACAGACTCAGAGATGAAGTGACCAGCCCAAGTCACACAGGTGTTAAGTGGTGAAATTCAAACCCATGTCTGTCCAACCACAGAGCTCCTGCGATTTTCCCTGAACCTGTAGCCTGGCCATTTTCCTGCTGCTCTGATCTTCATTTGGGAACCCAGGGATGTGAATGGGAAGCAAGAGGCAGGTGTGGGTGGAAGGGGTTGAGGAAGAGGGCCTGTGATGTGGGCTTGCGGAAAGGGATGGGCACATGGCATTGACAGCTTGCTTGTCCTTTCGTGAGTGGGCTCTGCCACCTTCAGCTATATGTAGACATAGCCTGGGGACATCCAGAGAGGCTCCTGCATGGGCCCTTATTCTGACACCAGGCTGGGTCCTAATTGAGGAGCCAGGGCTGTGTTTCCCAGGGTCCAGGATGGACTCAGCCCACTCTCATATGATTGCAAAAGGACATCTGGACATGAGAGAACACAGCACTTTGCCATAAACTGGAGGGACAATTGATGGCTGGGGCTAGGTGAGGGCCATGACCAGGGTCATGCTCAGTGAATGGTTGCAGTTAATTATATAGCCAGGCTTCTCTCCTTGCCTGGGATATTGTAAGGCTGAGTTTTATTTTGCCCAGGCAGTCACTTAGGAATTGATCTGCTTTTGAATATTGAACAAAAGTTGATTGTATACAGGTATGGACCAAGGCCTGACTGGGATAGGCAGTGGTCTGGCAGCCAGATGTCCCCTCACACAGGATGTGCAGTAAGCCAGACTGAGATTCCTTCATATTGAAAAGCAAAATACATGAATCAAGGACCAGAAGATTAAAAAAAAAAAAAAGATAAAAAACAAAATGCAAACATCCTTCAGGAATCTTAAGTTCTCTGGCAGGGAGCTGCTATTTAGATGCAATGGGCTTCAGGCTGTGCAGTTTCACTGCATTTCCTTGACTCTGTTCAAGAGTCTTAGGGTACAAAAATCTGTCAGAGGCTACCTTGGCCCCAGACCTACCCAGCCCCTATGCCTGGTGTCACCTGTTTCCCTGTGGCCAATTTCTGCCCTGTGGCTCCACTCAGCCAGCCACATCATTGGACAGACGGAGCTTGAGCAAATCCTCATCAGAGCTGGGTCATGTCTCTGTCCTTCCACAGCTGGCCTTCCATCTTCTACCAGAGATCTGGGCCTGGCGTGATCTAGGGCAGGCTGAGCATAATGCAGGGTTGGAGTGCATAGAAACTATTGATGAGGCTGCCTTGTACTCAGGACTCCTCTGTCCTTCTGAAAACACCTAGTGTGTTCCAACCGTGACTAAAGGGAAGAGGAAATTGAGACAGTCAGCAACAATGTCCCGTTACACTGACCTGCGGCTTCTTGCCGGGTGCTCATGGAAGACAGTCACCTGGTGCAGTGGAAAGCACAGAACTTTACAGTTAGACAGAATTGGGTTCTGCTATTTTCTTGCTGGGTGACCTTGGGAAAGTTACTCAACCTCTCTGAGTCCTGAGTTCTTCAACTGATAAATAGGAATAATAAATATCTATGTCACAAGTTTGTTTTGAGGTCTAAATTTGCTGATCAATGTCTATAAAAATATATGTATAGGCCGGGCGTGGTGGCTCAGGCCTGTAATCCAAGCACTTTGGAGGCCAAGGCGGGCGGATCACCTGAGGTCGGGAGTTCAAGACCAGCCTGACCAACATGGGGAAACCCTGTCTTTAAAAAAAAAAAAAAGAAAAGAAAAATATATGTATAAATAAAATATTCATTGAGTGGTTATTATGTGGCAGGCCATGTTGAAGTGCTTTCTAAGCATGGTGTAAACTCATATACCCTATGAGCTGTGTACTTTCATTATGTGTGCTTTATAGATGCAAAGATTAAGATAGGAGAGCTTGAGTAACTTGGCCGAGGTCACAGAGCTAGTAAATAGCAGAGCCAGGATTTGGACCCAAGCACTTAGGCTCCAGCTCACACATACTTAGCTACCAAGCCATGGTGCCATATGGAGTAGGGCTGAATAAAGACTAGCTATTATGATTATCGTAATTTAGCATTAAGTGCTTTTTATATCCATGGTGCTAAGTGTTAATTATTAGCATACTTGGATGCAACGTTTATCCTTTTTGTTCCTATTTTTTCACAGCCATAGCAACAAAGGGCCTTGTGCTCACTATAGCAGAGAGTCCTGCCTTTGTCTCTGATCCAGCCTGGTGCGTCAGTCTCTGCAAACAAAAGATGTGGCCACCCAGCCGCCTATCCCTGCCCCCACCAAAGCAGTAATGGAGGCTGAGGCCTCTCCAGTTGAGCTGAGCCAGGAGAGCAGCAGACAGGTATAGATCAGCAGGCCAGGAGCAGGGCTCACAAAAGAGAGGTCATGCTTAATAAACGTGATTAATTTCTTGGAGCGGCAAGAATGCAAGTGGACAGAGGTGAAATGAGGGACAGTAATTTATCCTGATTCTGAGGCACAGAAGAGAGATTTTGTAGAGATGCTGCTAGGGCCTGAAGGGGTCTGGTGGGGCTCGTTTGTGGGGGAAGCTGGATGTAAACTCAGTGAGGGTAAGAGATACCTCTGAGCAGGGACAGAAAACAGACTGCCCAAGCCACCTGATTATGACGCAAAGCTGACCAGGATGCTTTTCTGCTGTTTCTATCAGACAGGAAGCCCCTCTGCAGCAGGAGCCATAACTGATTCAGTCTCTGCCTCTGTAGGCTTCCAGTCGAGCTGGAGATTCTAAAGCTCCTAGGTCCTCTGTGCTTCTCTCTCTGAACACTCTCTGTGAGCTCAACCACACCGCATGATTGATCTGAGCCCATCACATTCGTTCCATCCTTGGCAGTAGTTGGTTTAGGAATGAAGATATGCTCCCGTCCTGCTCAGTGAGATGAAAGGGACCATCTTAGTCACTAGAGGCTGCTGTAACAGAATGCCATAGACTAGATGGTTTAAACAATATGTATGCATTTCTTACAGTTCTGGAGGCTGGGAACCAAGATTGAAGCATAGGAAGATTCTGTATCTGGTGAAGGCCTGTTACCTGGTTCGACTGTCTTCTTGCTGTGACCTCACTTGGCAGAAAGAGGGCTAGTGAGTTCTCTGGGGGCAGGGCACTGTGGCTCACACCTGTAATATCAACACTTTGGGAGACCAAGGCAGGCGGCTGGCTTGAGGCCAGGAATTCAAGACCAACCTGGGCAATATAGCGAGAACCTACAGTTCCATCTACTTGGGGGGGCTAAGGCAGGACCATCACTTGAGGTCAGGAGTTCAAGGCTGCAGTAAGCTATGATCATGCCACTGCACTGCAGCCTGGGTGACAGAGCAAAACCCTGTCTCTAAAAAAATAAAAATAAGAAGAGAGCTCTTTGGGGGTCTCTTTTATAAGAGCACCAAACACCTAATCACCTCCCAAAGGCCCCATCTCCTAATGCATACCGTGGGGGTTAGGATTTCAACATACGAATGTTGGAGGACACCAACATTTATTCCATAACAAGGACATTTGCTGAAGGCCTCCTGGGAAAGGTTTCCTCACCCCTAGGTGAGAGCGATGTAAACAGCAGTGTCTCTTTTTCCTGGGAATGTTGTCAAGTCTGAAGGTGTCCTGGAACTGCTGCAGCTGTTTTGCTTACACCTGAGGATGGGGCCAACAGTAAAAATGGCAGAGCGGAGAGCTGGAAGGAGTCTTTGCCCTTAGGGGCACTCGATCTGCCAACCCTGGATGCCACACTAATGCTGAACTTTCTCACGCAAGGGAAATTAAGCATTGTCACTGTTGGAGCCATTGCCAGTGGATTTCTGTTATAGCAGAAAGCATGTTTGTTGTTACAAACAGAGTAGCATTAAGACTTTTGTGGGCCCCTTCCTACGTAAACATTTTTTTAACATTATATTTCATGACTGCATTAGCACAAAGATGAATTATATTAATATTATTTATTAAAACATCTTTTTTGCCAGGCACAGTCAAGCCTATAGTCCCAGCTACTTGGGAGGCTAAGGCAGGAGGGTCCCTCAAACCCAGGAGCTTGAGGCTGTAGTGAGCTACTATCTAGCCACTGCACTCCAGCCTGGGCAACAGAGTGACTCTGTCTCTTAAAACAAACAAACACACAAACAGGCTGGGTGCAGTGGTTCATGCCTGTAATCCCAGCACTTTGGGAGGCCAAGGTGGGGAGATCACTTGAGGTCAGGAGTTCAAGACCAGCCTGACCAACATGCTGAAACCCTGTCTCTACTAAAAATACAAAAATTGGCCAGGTGTGGTGGTGTGCACCTGTAATCCCAGCTACTCGGGAGGCTGAGGCAGATTCTCAGGGAGAATCACTTGAGTCCAGGAGGTGGAGATTGCAATGGGCCAAGATCACGTCACTGCACTCCAGCCTGGGTGACACAGCAAGACTCTGTCTCAAAAACAAACAAAAAAACCTTTGACTTAAAAGGTTGTTTTTTCTTCTGATTTAAAGGGAATTGTATTAGGGTGTTCTTGCACTGCTAGAAAGAAATTACTCCAGCCTGGGAAACATGGAAAAACCTCATGTCTCCCAAAAATTACAGAAAAATAAAAAATTAGCCAGTTGTGGTGGTGTGTGCCTGTAGTCTCAGCTACTAGGGAGGCTGAGGTGGGAAGATTACTCGAACCCAGGAGGCTGAGGTCGCAGTGAGCTGAGATTGCACCACTGTACTTCAGCCTGGATGACAGAGCAAGACCCTGTCTCAGAAAGAAAGAAAGAAAAATAGACCGGGTGCGGTGGCTCACGCCTGTAATCCCAGCACTTTGGGAGGCCGAGGTGGGTGGATCACGAGGTCAAGAGATCGAAACCATCCTGGTCAACATGGTGAAACCCCGTCTCTACTAAAAATACAAAAATTAGCTGGGCATGGTGGCACGTGTCTGTGATCCCAGCTACTCGGGAGGCTGAGGCAGGAGAATTGCTTGAATCCAGGAGGCGGAGGTTGCGGTGAGCCGAGATCACGCCATTGCACTCCAGCCTGGGTAACAAGAGCGAAACTCCGTCTCAAAAAAAAAAAAAAAAGAAAAAGAAAAAGAAATACCTGAGACTGGGTAATTTGTAGGAAAGGAGATTTGGCTTGGACAGTGGCTCACATCCAAAATACCTTAGACTGGGTAGCTTATAGCATTTTGGGAGGCTAAGGCAGTAGGATAACTTGAGCCCAGGAGTTCGAGACCAGCCTGGGCAACATGGCAAGACCCCATCTCAATTATTTTAAAAAGATGAAAAAGAAAAGAGGTGTAATTGGCTCGTGGTTCTGCAGGCTGTACAGGAAGCATCGTAGTATCTGCTTCTGGGAAGGCCTTGGGACGCTTGCAATCACGGTGAAAAATAAAGGGAGAGCAGGCCCATTACTTGAGAAAAGCAGGAGTGAGAGGGTGGGGTGGGGAGGTGCCTCACACTTTTAAATGACCAGATCTTGCAAGAACTCACTCACTATTGTGAGGACAGCACCAAGAGGATGGTGCCAAACCATTCATGAGAAGTTCACCCCTGTGATTCAATCACCTCCCACCAGGCCCCGCTTCAACACTAGGGATTATAATTTGACATGAGATTTGGGTAGGGACAAACATCCAAACCATATCAGGAATTAAAGCATTTTTGTGAGCCCTAAAACTATGGGGGCACTCATGTCTCTACTTAGTGATAGGCTGGTCCTGATTACAGGTCCCAAATACATACCTCCGTCCCACACCTCTGTTTTGACCTTCGAGCTCTCTTGTCCAACTGTCTTTTGGGTAGTTCCCCTTTGGTGTCTTACTCAAATCCAACATGTCTCAAGCTGAACACAGTTTCCCCTACATCTTTTCTTTGTCCAGTATCCTCTATTTGAGTGAAATATGTATCACCCAGCTAGTTGCACCAGCCAGAAACCTGGACCTCAACCTCTCCCTTGCCCTGTAGCCATATCCAACCACTAAATGCTGCCAGTTTTCTCTATTACATGGCTCTTGAAAACATCCACTTCTTTCCATCTCCACTTCTATCTCTACTACTGTTGCCCTAATCTGTGCTACCAGCATCTCTTGCTTGGATTACCACCATGAACCCTAATGGTCTCCCTGCATTTCACTCTCCCTGCAGTCATTTATCTACACTGTCCTCAGAAGAACCTTTTCCAACTGCTTAAAACCCACTGATGGTTTTACCTTATTATCTCCCTGTTTAAAACCAGCTGATGGCTTCCTGTTGCTCTTATGACAGAGATTCAAAACGTCAGGGAGGCCGCCAAGGCCTTGTTTAGCCTGGCCTCTGCTCCATCTTGCTCTGCTCTCCTTTTACTCTGATTCAGCCACATCTTCTCTCGAACACACAGGCTTCCTCCTGCTGCAGGACCTTTGCACACAGTATTCATCTTAGTCTGTTTGGGCTGCTGTAACAAAATACCATAGATTGGGTAGCATATAGAACAAAAGAACTTTATTTCTCACAGTTCTGGAGGCTAAGAACTCCGAGATCAAGGTGCTGGCAAATTTGATGTCTGGTGAGGGCCCTCTTCCTGGTTCACAGATGGCACCTTCTTGCTGTGTCCTCGCATGCTGAGAGGGCAAACAAGCTCCCTTGAGCTTCTTTAATACGGGCACTAATCCCATTCATGAGGAACCCCCATGATCTAATTCTCTTTCAAAGGCCACCATCTTAATATCATTACCTTGGGAGTTAAAATTTTAACATGAAACTTAAGGGACATAAACATTCAGACCATAGCAATATTCTTCTATTTTCTACTTCAGCTCAAGGCTTCTCAAGGAAGCTTTCTCTGATCCTAGTCTAGGTCAAGTGTCACTAACTATGTGGCATTAGGCAAGTTTCTTTTATTTATTTATTTATTTATTTAGTGAGACAGGGGACTTCCTCTGCTGCTAAGACTGGAGTGCAATGACGTGATCATGACTCACTGCAGCCTTGAACTCCTGGGCTCAAGTGATGTTCTTGCCTTGGCCTCACAAGGTGTTGGGAGTACAGGTGTGAGCCACTGTGCCCAGCTTAGGGAAGTTTCTTTACTGCTTGGTGCCTCCATTTTCTCATCAGTAAAATGAAGATATAACAATGCCTACCTCACAGGTTTGTTGTGAGGATTAAATAGAATGTCGCATGGGAACTGCTGTGAGGACAGGTGGTACAGGGCCTGCTTGCCTAGTTGTCCTGACCCCTGGCTAGCTCTCTAGAGGGAGAAAGTGGTGGAGAGATCCCTCCCAATTAACAATAGCTGGGGATGTTGTGGTGATATAGGTTCTAAAATGCAAGGATTTCAGGGAAGAGCCTCTCTACAAGGGCACTGGAAGATTTCTGAGTGACCTGAATGAAAGCCAAGAGCTAATTGTGCCAAAGAGTCATTGACAATGCCTGGGGATGGGCTGGGGTACTCAGAAGGAGAAAGAGGTCAAGATAACTCACAAAGTTCAGGGAGAGAGGGGAGGTGACTAGGAGTACACCACATTTCTGTCAAATTCTGAGTAGCCCAGACCCCTAGAAGGAAGGGCTCTGGTTGCCATGGGTCTCTATGTCAAGCAAACCTGGGCTGTCATCCCTAGGCTGTCATCCCTAGCCTCTCATTTATGGGCTGGAAGAGGGGGAAAGTCATGTCATTTCTCTGTGCTTCAGTTTTCTTACCTATAAAATTGAGCTAATGAATTGACTTTGCAGGGTTGGTGGGAGGATTAAATGGGGCTATATTAGTTTGCTGGGGCTACCTAATGGCTTGAGCTGAGATGGTCTTCTCTGGCCCTTAGACTGGGACTTATACCATCAGTGCTCCTGGTTCTCAGGCCTTTGGACTCAAGCTGAAGTCTATACCACTGGCTTCCCTGGGTCTTCAGCCTGCAGATAACAGATCATGGGACTTCGCAGCCTCCATAACTGAGCCAATTCCTTATAATGAATCTCATGGTACACACACTCTCTCTCTCCCTTCCCCCACCCTCCTCGGCCTGGCACATACAGTTTCTTCTGATCTACAGACTATTAATTGCCTATTATTCATTTTTCCCTTCTTTTTTTTTTTTTTTTTT
>PVKV010042728.1:0-10472 GCA_004027835.1 Alouatta palliata | reverse complement strand
GTGGCTCACGCCTATAATCCCAGCACTTTGGGAGGTCGAGGCAGGTGGATCATGAGGTCAAGAGATCAAGACCATCCTGGCCAACATGGTGAAACCCTGTCTCTACTAAAAATACAAAAATTAGCTGGGCGTGGTGGCGTGCGCCTGTAGTCCCAGCTACTCAGGAGGCTGAGGCAGGAGAATTGCTTGAACCCAGGAGGCGGAGGTTGCGGTGAGCCAAGATCGCACCATTGCACTCCAGCCTGGGTAACAAGAGTGGAACTCCGTCTCAAAAAAAAAAAAAAAGAAAAAGAAAAAATGCTCATCATCACTGATCATTAGAGAAATACAAATCAAAACCACATTGAGATACCATCTCACGCCAATTAGAATGGCAATCATTAAAAAATCTGGAGACAACAGATGCTGGAGAGAATGTGGAGAAATAGGAAAGCTTTTACACTGTTGGTGGGAGTATAAATTAGTTCAACCATTATAGAAGACAGTTTGGTGATTCCTCAAGGACCTAAAAAAAGAAATTCCATTTGACCCAGTAATCCCATTACTAGGTATATATCCAAAGGATTATAAATCGTTCTATTATAAAGACATATGCACATGTATGTTCATTGCAGCACTGTTTACAATAGCAAAGACCTGGAACCAACCCAAATGCCCATTGATGATAGACTGGACAAGGAAATTGTGGCACATATACACTGTGGAATACTATGCAGCCATAAAAAACGATGAGTTCACATCCTTTGGAGGGACATGGATGAATTTGGAAACCATTATTCTCAGCAAACTGACACAAGAACAGAAAATCAACCACTGCATGTTCTCACTCATAGGTGGATGTTAAACAATGAGAACACATGGACACAGGGAGGGGAGCATCACACGCTGGGGTCGATTCGTGGGGACTAGGGGAGGGACAGCGGGAAGTAGGGAGGTTGGGGAGGGATAACATGGGGAGAAATGCCAGATATAGGTGACAGGCGGATGGAGGGAGCAAACCACATTACCACGTATGTACCTATGCAACAATTCTGCATGAATCTAAAGTACAATAAAAACATATATATTAAATAAATAGAACGATTAATGTAAAAACAAAAAAAAAACACTTAGCTTAAAAAACACAAACACATAGTATAGCTATACAATTTTTTTCTTTATATCTTTACTTTTTTTTTAAATGTTTTAATGTTTTTAAATTTTGCTGAAAACTAAGACAAACACACACATTAGCCTAGGTCTACACAGTCAGGATCACTAGTGTCACTGCCTTCCACCTTCACATCTTGTCCTACTGGCAGATCTTCAGTGGCAACAATAAGCACGGAACTGTAACCTCGTACAGTCACAATGCCTTCTTCTGAAATACTTCCCGAAGGACCTGCCTGAGGCTGTTTTACAGTTGATTTTTTGTTGTTGTTGAGACGGAGTCTTGCTCTGTTGCCCAGGCTGGAGTGCAGTAGCACCATCTCAGCTCACTGCAACCTCCACCTACCTGGTTCAAGTGATTTTCCTGCCTCAGCCTTACAAGTAGCTGGGACTACAGGGGTGCATCACCACTCCCGGCTAATTATTTTGTATTTTTACTTATATAAAAAAATGTCAGCATGGAGCAGTGGCTTATGCCTGTAATCCCAGCACTTTGGGAGGCAAAGGCGGGCAGATCACCTGAGGTCAGGAGTTTGAGACCAGCCTGGCTAACACGGTGAAATGCTGTCTCTACTAAAAATACAAAAATTAGCCAGGAGTGTTGGTGCACACTTAAAATCCCAGCTACTTGGGAGGCTGAGGCAGGAGGATTGTCTGAATTCAGGAGGCAGAGGTTGCAGTGAGCTGACATCACACTTTACATAATGGTGCTGAACTTTTATACAACTAACAGCACAGTAAGTTTGTTTACACCAGCATTACCATAAACTTATGAATAATGCATTGTGCCATGGATGTTAAATGCTAATCACTCGGCAATAGAAATTTTTCATCTCCTTTATAATCTTTACGAAACTATCTTTTTATATGCTATCTGTCATTTATCAAAACATCATTATGGGGTTCATGACCATATAATCAACACTTTTTTAAACCCACATCTATTCAGTTTCTAAGCCGATGCCTTCTCCCTCATGCATTACCTCCTTATTGAAAAATAAGCTTGTATTCTTTTTTAAATTGACTTTACGTGCGGGTGCGGTGGCTCATGCCCGTAATCTCAGCACTTTGGGAGACCGAGGCAGGCAGATCACCTGAAGTCAGAAGTTTGATACCAGCCTGGCCAACACAGCGAAACCCATCTTTACTAAAAAATACAAAAATTAGCCAGGTGTGGTGGCAGATGACTGTAGTCCCAGCTACTCAGGAGGCTGAGGTGGGAGAATTGCTTGAACTCAGAAGTTAGAGATTGCAGTGAGCCAAGATCGCACACTGTACTCCAGCCTGGGTGACAGAGCGAGACTTTAAAAAAAAAAAAATTGGCCAACCATGTAAGAAAATACACAACAAGAAAGTAAAAACTACTCAAATTCCCACCGTGCAATATTTAATACTTGGATATATTATTTTCAAGGTTGTTTTTCACAGTTGCTGTTGTTTTTGTTTTTTGAGATGGGGTCTCATTCTGTCACCCAGGCTGGAGTGCAGTGACACAGTAATAGCTCACTGCATCCTCAAACTCCTGGCCTCAGACAATTCTTCAACCTCAGCCTCCCAAGTAGCTGGGACTATAGGCAAAGGCCACCATGCCTGGCTGTTTTCCAGTTTTTAAAATACATCTTACAAAACTGAGATCATGTAGTAATAACATTCTATAACCTACTTATTTTCACTCAACAGGATATCAGTACCATTTTTTCATTAAATATTTTAAGAATATGGTTGCGAATCATTGCAAATAACCCCTTCATATTAATGTACTAATTTATTTAAATGATTCTGGTAACATTTTAATATAATTTTGGTTATCAAAATCTTTCATCTTAGACGTTTATTCCATAAGTGGAGTTATTGCATGAATAACTCATAGAAATGAGAAATTAAGACTATAGGGTTTCCATCCATGGCAACATGGCAAAACCCCACCTCTACAAAAAAATATAAGACTTATATGGTCACAGTGGTACACCCCTGTAGTCCCAGCTACACAGGAGGCTGAGGTGGGAGGATTCCTTGAGCCTGGGAGGTTGAGATCATACCACTGCACTCCAGCCTGGGCAACAGAGTAAGACCCTATCTAAAAAAAAAAGAAAAACAGTATAGGATTTTCTTATCAGCAGTTGCCAGTGCAATGGGCTAAAGAGCAGGGACTTAAAAAAAAAAAAAGTGTTATGTATAATAAAGTATAATAAAGATATTAACATGTCTGAACCCTTTAGAACACAAATTTCTTCTTCTTCTTTTTTTTTTTTTTTTGCTGAATAAACATCTCAGGACACAAATTTCTTAAAATTAAAAAGAAAAACTTTTCACTTATCACTTACACAATACCAAAAGATTCAGGTCAAGAATGAAAAATGATAAATATGGAAAATTATCAGGCAGTTTTGTGTAAGTGGTGAATCATCTGTATGATTTTGGTAATATCTGGGATGAAAGTGTACTTCGTCTTGAAAGTACAAAGGCAAAAACAATACAACCACATTGCAATCTAAAAATGAAATGCAATGGGATATGTTTGGAACATTTCTACATGAAGCATAAAAAGTCACTGGTAAATGTGAAGTAAGGTGGTGTTACAACCACAGTGTTTGCTGACATTTTTCTACCCTTCTCCCTGTTGAGTCTCTTGCAAGTAGACTTGAACACACCTGCTGATTTGGGTCTAGCAGGATTTTATAGGAGCTATAGTTCTCAAAGCGCACAAAGGGGTTTGCTTCCATCTGTAGCAATATTAGATAAAGGATAACTAATTATAGCACAAAAATATTGGGAGAAAAAAAACTGGCAGTAAGAAGTCATACGGCAACAGTCTCAATAAGAAATAAGTTCAGTAACATTTAAGTTGCTTATTGTGACCAGCCAATCTTCCAGACGTAAAAAGCACATTTCTCTATAACAACTGACTTACTAACATAAGCATGTGAGAGGCTTCTAAGGCTATGTGGATTAGAATGTGACATACCAAGAGTTTCACCCAATGCCACAGAGATCCTCTTGAATCAAAAACATTGAGTATTCAGAAGGCATCTTCTTTGATAATATCTACATTCACCAGGCTGGCTGATGGGTTAAACAGAATTTTCCTAGAATTACTCCCTCTCTTATAAATTGCGCACATCTGGCTTATTTCCCTGAAAAAAAAAATTTTTTTTCTGGCATTAAGCTTTTTTTTCTTTTCTTTTTGAGACAGAGTCTTGCTCTGTCACCCAGGCAGGAGTGCAGTGGCACAATCTTGGCTTGCTTCACTTCCTGCTTCCCAGGTTCAAGCGGTTCTTCTGCCTCAGCCTGCCGAGTAACTGGGACTACAAGCGTAAGCCACCATGCCCCACTAATTTTTGTATTTTTAGTAGAGATGGGATTTCACCGTATTGGCCAGGCTAGTGTCGAACTCTGGGCCTCAAGTGATCCTCCTGCCTCAAACTCCCCAAATGCTGGGATTACAGGCATGAGCCACCTCGCCATGGCCATATTAAGCTTTGTTAGGCTTTAAAAAACAACAGCAAACAAAAGCTTCCTCCCACGCTCCATTCCATGGTCATTTACCATTATTGTCAAGGAACTACCTCATCTTTTGCTTTTTGTGAGAAAGAATAGGGAGGGAAGGGAAGGGGAGAGATGAGTACCAGAAAGACAACAAAACCTCATCACACCTCTGAGGGAATGTTTAGGAGAAATAAGGATGACTTATCCCACATCTTGAAGGCTGGATTTTATAGAACTAGGCAGACATGATTATACTGCTTTCTTGTCTGGGATGAAATTATAACAAACAAAGGATCAGTAAAATCAGTTAATCTTGGAAAAGTTGCTTTTGCCTCATCATTCAGAATTCAGCTCCAGTGTCAATTCCCTGGAGAGCCGCTCCTCTGACTCCCAGGTATAATATAGAACCTGAGTCACCTTCTAACTCCCCCTTATCATGAACCACCCTGCACAGCACTTGTGTCTATTACATTTGGAATTTTTTACAAGTCCGTGTGTGTTAGCTTCCTTGTTTTCTATTTGTCTGCACTACAGTGACAGCTTCAAGGGAACATGGTGATTAGCCTTATGGCGGGTATTGCTAGTCACCTACTCAAGATGCACTTAATCATATCCTACTTCCCAAGTTTGTTTACAGAAAAAAAGAAGCCCATCAAAGAAAACAAAAGCAAACAAATGCTACATTTCTTAGCTCCCTTGCTGCTAGGGATAGCCATGAGATGTGCAAAGAGATATGACCAGGAATTGTTGGGTAGAGCTTTTTGGGAAAGCATCTTGGAGGAAGGAATCCTCTGGAATACACATTCTCCCCTTCTGCTCCCCCTTCCTGACTGGAATGCTGCTGGAGGGAGAGCAAGCTGGGATCACATAGAGAAGGTAGAGGCAGGCATGGTCCCCAAAGGCCCCTTGGAGTCACTGCACAGGCACTGGACTGTCTGTGTCTAGACTTCTAATTACAGGATAAAAATAAAACCCTTATTTGGTATAAGCCATTGCTGTTGGTGTTTCTGTCACTTCCTGCCAAAAGTCATTCCCAGCTGATATATCGCAGTACTCCTAGAACTTTGAACAGTGTCTGGCACATGGTAAATGTTCAACATTTGTGGAAGCGGGTGAGATTGAAGGCTATTCACCGTCAGGCCCTCATATAAAATAATAGATATACATTGGAGTTTGAAGATACCAATTAACCATATTCTTCCTTTCTAAGGATTATACGTCAACTGACATACAGACACAGGAGACAAATAGAGGTTTTTAAAAATGATCTTTCATTCATTCATTCAATATTTATTGAAATCCTATTATGTACCACACACCATACCAAATACTGGGGATAAAGCAGTGGATGTAACAGACCAAAATGTCTGCCCACGTGGTGCCTCTGTTTAGTGGTAGAAAAAATACCATAAACAAGATATATGTGTGCACTAGGAGTTGGGGGACAATTTGGAGAAGGTAATCAGAAAAGGCCTCCCTGAGGAGTCATCTGAATATAGTTCTAAAGGAGCAATATGGGACTCTCTGAGGGAAGAATATTCTAGGCAGACAGAACAGCAAATCTGTGGGCCTGTCGTGGACACTTTCAAGGTCTTGACCGTATGCCTCAAGTTTTCCCATTTTAGCGGCAGCCTGATGTCAAATTACCAGCATCAGCATCCCTTTTGCCCGAAGGCTTTCTCTGGGCGCTGGACCCTGCCTAAGCCAGGCCTGAGACAGGCCCGTCTAGAGAACTAACCTTGTTCACTCTGCAGTTTCCACACTGGCTCCCAAACCTTGCCAGTGGAATTGAGATCACTTGCCCACAGGGGAAGCTGGCTGAGTGGCACACCCTTTATTAGGGGCCTTTCCTTTCCATCTGCTTTCCCAAATCTCCATGGGTATTTCCTTCACTTTCCAAATAAACAATTTACACTCAAATCCTTGTTCCTGATGGAGGACACAAAGTGAGAAAGACACAGAGTTTGGGTATGTAAGGAGGCTGGGACTGCTGTAGCCAAGGGAGGGAATGGGGAGAGTGACATCAAGTCATGGCACAACGTCTTGTAGGATGCCACACATTCCAGCTTTTATGCCAAGATAGGAAGCCTTTGGAGGGTTTGGGGTAGGGCTGTGACTTATGTTTTAAATGCTCACTCTTAGCTAGGCACAGTGGCTCACACCTGGGATCCCAGCACTTTGGGAGGCCAAGGAGGGCAGATTGCTTGAGCCTAGGAATTAGAGACCAGCCTGGGAAATGTGATGAAACCCTGTCTCTATTAAAAATACAGAAATTAGCCTGGTGTGGTGGCACATGCCTGTTGTCCCAGCTACTTGGGAGGCTGAAGCAGGAGGACTGCTTTAACCTGGAAGATCAAGGCTGCAGTGAGCTGAGATGGTGTCATTGCGCTTCAGCCTGGGTGACAAAGTACAACCTTGTCTCAATAAATAAATGCTTACTCTAGCTGTTGTGCTGAGAATGGGTGACAGGAGACAATGTTGGAAGCAGGGAATCTCTTTTTTTTTTTTTTTTAAATACAGATAGGGTCTTACTATGTTACCCAGGCTGATCTTGAACTCCTGAGCTCAAGTGATCCTCCTGCCTTGGCCTACCAAAGTGCTAGGATTACAGGCATGAGTCACCATTCCCTGCCTGGAAGCAGGGAAACTTCTAATAAGGAAACTGTTATAACTAGTGCAGGTAAAAAATGATCAGAACTAGGGCAAGAGTGGCAGCTTTGTGGTTGTCAAAGCCGGAGTGAAGAACACTGCCCAGACGCAATGCCAGCATGATCCTGTCCCTGCTCACCTCAGCTGAATTCATGCTCCAGTAGAACAGCTGGAAAACCTCAGACCTCCAGCTGCTGGCCAGAGTCAGCATTCATGAAGTCATACACTCAGGTCTGAGTCCTGGCCTCATCACTTACTACCAATGTATCTTTGCACAAGCTGCCTAATGTCTCTAAGGCTAAAATATATTGCCTACCATATAGGATTGCTCTGAAGAATTAAATGAAATGAAAGAATGTTTGTAAATTGCTGAGCACAATGTTTGGACCAATAAATTACACCTTTATCATCCTGATTATAATATTTCATCAATTATAAGATATCATAGCTACTAAATGCATTGTTATTTACCTACCTCCAAGAAAGAATAAAAATGGTGCCACTTAAATATGATGCAAGTTCTTAATGACGGTCCTGTATGACACATGAATGAGACACGTCAGCTCTTCACTGCTTTGAAGTACCTTTCATCTATTCCAAGGAATTTGGCCATTTCTCCTGCCTTCAGGTGCATGATGTGTGATGGGAAATGCTTTTGCATGTATCTGAGAAACAGCATGAACTCAGTATAACTGGCAGTTTCATCTCCTTGAGGGTGTCTATCTTCTTAGTTTCCTTCCACAAAACACTTAAAGAATTGACATCATTCTTCATTTGTCAAATATTTGTTTCAATAACATCATTTACACCCTGCTACTTTACTTCTGTAGCCACAAAATCCATGAAAACCGTGGATATAATAACTTTTGTTTTTAGTGCTGAATCACTATGTATTCTTTTGTAAAGTATAGCAAATGTCCATTAAACTGAACATACTGCATTCCAACCATGGGCAAAATGTCATAGAAGCAACACTTTTGGATGTATATAGCTAAGTCAACAGATTCATAAGCAAGAACAACTACATCATGACCCAGTAGAAGTGGATACACACGTGTGCTAAAACTCACATACTATGATGTTCTTAGCAGCAGCAGGGGAGAAAAATAAGATCCTTTCCTCACCCAACACAAGGTTCATGGCTGAGACTCCTGTAACAAAAATCTAACTAATAAGAGAAAAGCAGATTTATTTCATGTAAGTTTTGCATGACATGGGAGCCTCCAGAAAAGACCTGAAGAAACAGATACAAGTGTGTACTTTTAGGGACAATTATGTCGAAGTATGACTGGAGGACAAAAGGGTATGATCTAAGGGGAATAAGTTAGGGGAAACTTACAAGGTCTGTTTGTTCAGATTCTTCTTGGCATCTCTATGTCTTCATTCCTTACTACCAATATATCTTTGCACAAGCTGCCTAATGTCGCTAAGGCTAAAATATATTTACTACCATATAGGACTGCTCTGAAGAATTAGAGTGTGTTTATGTGTTTATATATGTGTGTGTATATATATGTATATAGATATACACACACATATACACATACCCATACATAGATACGTGTACATGAGTGTATATAAATACAAATACAGCTTAGCTCACTGTAGCCTCCAGTATAGGGAGGACCTCTCTGGAAGGACAGTCTAATCACCTACTTTCAGGGGAAGGTCAGCTAGTTTTTATGGACTACATCAAGGGAGAAGGTTAGACAAGGTCAGAGAGACCTTCTTGCTTCTGTGGTTTTCTCAAATGCCAGTGTGCCATATTTGGGAGGCAGCATGTCCTGAACCCCTTTCACAGCCCTATTCATAAAAGCCTCAAACTGGAAACTTCCCAAATATCCACCAATGGAGGAATAGAGAAATGTTGGTATATTCATACTATGAAATACACAGCACTGAGAATGAATAAAAAACTACTAGCAACAATATATGTAAACCTTACAGATATAATATGGAGAAAAAGAAACCAGATAACAAAATATAATTCTGTTTCGATGAAGTTCAAGAACAATCAAAACTCATCGATGCTGTTAGAAGTCAGGAGAATTGTTACTTGGGGTGAGGGTGGAGTTAAATAATGACTGCTTCCGAGTAAGAGAGGAGCATCTAAGAAGCTGATAATGTTCTGTTTCTGGAGCTAGATGCTAACTACATGGGTGTGAGTGGTTTATGAAAATTAAAATTTGGCCAGGCACAGTGGCTCACACCTATAATCCCAGCACTTTGGGAGGGTAGATCATGAGGTCAAGAGATAGAGACCATCCTGGCCAACATGTTGAAACTCCTACTCTGCTAAAGATACAAAAATTAGCTTGGTGTGGTAGTGCGCACCTGTAGTCCCAGCTACTAGGGAGGCTGAGGCAGGAGAATCATTTGAACCTGAGAGGCAGAGATTGCCATGAGCCAAGATCGTGCCACTACACTTCAGCCTGGTGACAGAGTGAGACTCCATCTCAAAAAAAAAAAAAAAAAGAAAAGAAAAGAAAATTAAAATTTACTGAGTTGTATGTACACTTATGACTTTTTCTGAAGTCATTTTATTTCATTTTTTTGAGACATGGTCTCACTCTGTCACACATGCTGGAGTGCAGTGGTATAACCTTAGCTCACTGTAGCCTCAGACTCCTGGATCAAGCAATCCTCAACCCTCAGCTTTCTCATTAGCTAGGACTACAGACATGTGCCACCACACCTGGCTAATTTTTAAATATTTTGTAGAGATGGGGTCTTGCTATGTTGTCCAGTCTGGTCTCAATCTCCAGGCCCCAAGCAGCTCTCCTGCCTCAGCCTTCCAAAGCACTAGTATTACAGGCATGAGCCACTGCATCCAGCCATTTTTCTCTAAGTAGACATAAAAAAAGTTAAAAATATTGAAGACCTAGAGTGTGTTTATGTATTTATGTGTTTATATATGTGTGTGTATATGTGTATAGATATACACACACATATATATACACATACACATACATAGATATGTGTACATGAGTGTATATAAATACAAAACTGATCTTTATTAAGATGAAAAAGTGACACGTGAGTGAAGGATGACTTGTCACATCTTATTAAATTTTACTGATTAAAATTTTATGTAAAACATACTCAGAAGGCTGAAGCAGAAAGGTTGCTTGAGTCCAGGAGTTCAAGACTACCCTGGCAACACAGCAAGACTCTGTCTCTAAATATAT
>PVKV010042727.1:0-10528 GCA_004027835.1 Alouatta palliata | reverse complement strand
TAGGCCCAGCCCGTGGCTTCACCATGGCTTCCGCTCAGGCCTAGCTCCTGCCTTTGTGGCAGCCTGTGTCCACAGGCCAGGCTGCTGGCCTCCCAGTGGCCCCCTTAGGCCAAGCCAATTCCTCCTGGCGGCCTTCCTGGGCCCAGCGTTGGCTTTCTGGCATCCTCTCCGCTCCCGGAATGTCTTCACGTCCACCTCTTGGGGCCCAGCTCTTCCTCCGTCTGCATCTATAGACCCCCTTCCTGTCTCGCTTCACAGCAACCTCTGTGGACTCCCTTCCTGCCCAGCTCCTGGCAGCCTCTGTAGGCCCAAAAGCTCAAGCCATTGACTTCAGGCCCTCCAGGCCCACCCAGCCCAGGCCTTATAGTGACCTCTCCAGGCTCAGCTCCTGCCCTCCCGGCAGCCCCTCATGGGCACAGAACATCCTCACGTGGGCCACTTGGGGGCAAGCTCCTGCCTCCCAACAGCCCCCTCGGGCCCAGCTCCTGCCTTCTGTCAGCCTCTACTGGAGGACCAGCCTCTGGTGGCCTCCCCAGGCAGGGCTCCTCCTCTTGGACACGCCCATAGGCCCACACCCTACCTCTCTGCTGCCTCTTTTGGCTCAGCTCCTGGCCAGCTCCCGGTGACCTTTCCTCTGTCACTCCAAGGCGTCCTCAAGTGGGACTTTCCAGGTCTACAGTCTGTCTCCTCGTGGCCCTGACAGGCCTTGCTACTGCCTGACAGTGGCCTCTCCAGGCCCAGCTCTGGACTCCCCGCAGCCTCCCCAGGACCAGCTGCTGCCTGCTGGTAGCTCCCCCAGATCACGATCCTGCCTGCCTCCTGGCTGTGTCCACAGGCCCACGTCCTCCCTCGCACCAGCCTGTCTGAACCCAACTCATGCCTCTCACAGACTCTCCTGGGCAAGCTCCTCCCTCCCAGCAGCCTGTCCAGGCCCACAGCTTCCTGCCCAGACACGGCCTCCCCAGGCCTGGCTTCTGCCTGTGCTAGGCCCCTCCAGGTCCATCCTCTGCCTCCCAGTGAACTCCAGATCCAGCTCGTGGCCTCACCATGGCCTCCGCTCAGGCCCAGCTCCTGCCACTGAGGCAGCCTGTATCCACAGGCCCAGCTCCTGGCCTCGTAGTGGCCCCCTCAGGTAAAGTGGGTGCCTCCTGAAGGCCCTCCCAGGCCCAGCATTGGCTTTCTGGCAATCTCTCCGGACCCAGAATGTCTTGATGTCATCTTCTCGGGGCCCAGCTCTGGCCTTCGACTCAGGTCCTCCAGGCCAATGCAGCCCAGGCATCACAGTGGCCTCTCCAGGGTCAGTTCCTGCCCTGCCAGGGTGTCTCCAGGCCCCAAACATCCTCGTGTCTGCTTCTCCTGGCTTGGCTCTGGCCTCCTCCCGCCGGCCTCGGCTGGCCCAAGCATCGGATCCTGAAGTCGGCCTCTCAAGGCCCAGCCCCTGCCTTCCTGGCAGCCCCTCATTGGCACAAATCATCCTGACGTGGTCCCCTCCGGGGCCATCTACTGCCTCCCAATGGGCCCCTCTGGCCCAGCTCCTGCCTCCTGTTATCCACAGCATCCTGTTATCCTCCTGTTATCCACAGCCTCCTGTTATCCTCCTCCTGTTATCCACAGCCCCCTGTTATCCTCCTCCTGTCATCCACAGCCTCCTGTTATCCTTCTCCTGTTATCCACAGCCTCCTGTTATCCTCCTCCTGTTATCCAGAGCCTCCTGTTATCCTAGTCCCCAGCCTCCCAGTGGCCCACTCAGGCGAAGTGGGTGCCTCCAGGCTGCCCTCCCGGGCCCAGCATTCGCTTTCTGGCATCCTGACCAGGCCCAGATTGTCTTCATGTCAGCCTTTTGGGGCCCAGCTCTTCCTCCCAGCTGCGTCTACAAACCCACCTTCCTGCCTCACCTTGCAGCAACCTCTGTGGACACCGCTCCTGCCCAACTCCCAGTGGCCTCTGTAGGCCCGAAAGCTCAGGACCTCGACTCAGGCCCTCCAGGCCCATGCAGCCCAGGCCTCACAGTGGCCTCTCCAGGCTCCACTCCCACCCTCCCAGAGCGTCTCCAGGCCCCAAACATCCTCACGTCTGCTTCTGCCGGCCCAGCCCTGGCCTCGTCCTGCTGGCCTCGGCTGGCCCAAGCATCGGGTCCTGAAGTGAGCCTCTCCAGGTCCAGCTCCTGCCTCCCGTCAGCCTCTCCAGGAGGCCCAGCCTCTGGTGGCCTCCTCAGGTGGGGATCTTCCTCTTGGCCACGCCCACAGGCCCACGCCCTGCCACCCCGCAGCCTGCTTTTGCTCGGCTCCTGGCCAGCTCCCGGCAGCCTTTCCTGTTCGCCTGAAGCTTCCTCAAGTGGAACATTCCGGGTCTACCATCGGCTTCCCGGTGGCCCTGACAGGCCCAGGTACCACCTGACAGTGTCCTCTCTGGGCCCAGCTCTGGCCTCCCCAGGACCAGCTGCTGACTGCCGCCAGCTTCCCCAGGAGAAGATTCTGCCTACCTGCCTCCCGGCTGCGTCCACAGGTCCTGGGCCTCTGTCACACTGGCCCATTGGGGCCCAGCACACGCCTCTGGCAAACCTCTCCGGACCCAGCTTTCCCCTCGCTCTGGCCTCGAGCCTAGCAAGGCTCTGATCCTCCCTCGCACTGGCCTGTCTGGGCCCAGCTCATGCCTGTCACAGACTCTCCCGGGCCAGCTCCTGCCTCCCGGTGGCCTGTCCAGGCCCACAGCTTCCTCTCCAGGCGTGGCCTCCGCAGGACCAGCACCTGCCTCTGCTAGGCCCCTCCGAGTCCAGCCTCCGCCTCTGCCTCCACCTCCCAGTGGACCTTCTAGGCCCAGCCCATGGCCTCACCATAGCTTCCACTCAGGACTAGCACCTGCCTGTGTGGCAGGCTGTGTCCACAGGCCAAGCCACTGGCCTCCCAGTGGACCCCTTAGGCCAAGCCGATTCCTTCTGGTGGCCCTCCAGGTCACAACATTGGCTTTCTGGCATCCTCTCTGGGCCCAGAACGTCTTCACTTCCACCTCTCCGGGCCCAGCTCTTACTCCTGGCTGCGTCTATAGACCCCCTTCCTGCCTCGCCTCGCAGCAACCTCTGTGGACTCCCCTCCGGCCCAGCTCCTGGCGGCCCCTGTAAGCCCACAAACTCAGGCTTTCAACTCAGGCCCTCCAGGCCCATGCAGCCCAGGCGTCACGGTGGCCTCTCCAGGGTCAGTTCCTGCCCTGCCAGTGTGTCTCCAGGCCCCAAATGTCCTCGTGTCCGCTTCTCCCGGCTCGGCTCTGGCCTCCTTCCACCGGCCTCTGCTGGTCCAAGCATCAGATCCTGAAGTCGGCCTCTCCAGGCCCAGCTCCTGCCTTCCCGGCGGCCCCTCATTGGCAAAAAACGTCCTGACGTGGTCCCCTCCGGGACCATCTACTGCCTCCCAATGGGCCCCTCGGGCCCAGCTCCTGCCTCCTGTTATCCACAGCGTCCTGTTATCCTCCTCCTGTTATCCACAGTGTCCTGTTATCCTCCTCCTGTTATCCACAGCCTCCTGTTATCCTCCTCCTGTTATCCACAGCCTCCTGTTATCCTTCTCCTGTTATCCACATCCTCCTGTTATCCTCCTCCTGTTATCAACAGCCTCCTGTTATCCTCCTCCTGTTATCCAGAGCCTCCTGTTATCCTAGCCCCCAGCCTCCCAGTGGCCCCCTCAGGCGAAATGGGTGCCTCCAGGCTGCCCTCCCAGGCCCAGCGTTCGCTTTCTGGCATCCTGACCAGGCCCAGATTGTCTTCATGTCAGCCTCTTGGGGCCCAGCTCTTCCAGCTGTGTCTACAAACCCACCTTCCTGCCTCGCCTTGCAGCAACCTCTGTGGACTCCGCTCCTGCCCAACTCCCAGTGGCCTCTGTAGGCCCGAAAGCTCAGGCCCTCGACTCAGGCCCTCCAGGCCCATGCAGCCCAGGCCTCAAGGTGTCCTCTCCCGGCTCGGCTCCTGCCCTCCCAGGGCGTCTCCAGGCCCCAAACATCCTCACGTCTGCTTCTGCTGGCCCAGCTCTGGACTCGTCCTGCTGGCCTCGGCTGGCCCAAGCATCGGGTTCTGAAGTGGGCCTCTCCAGGCCCAGCTCCTGCCTCCCTGCAGCCCCTCATGGGCAGAAAACATCCCCACGTGGTCCCCTCCAGTCCCAGCTCCTACCTACCATCAGCTTTTCTGGGAGGGGCCTCCCCAGGCAGGGATCCTCCTCTTGGCCACACCCACAGTCCCATGCCCTGCCTCCCTGCAGCCTCCTGGCAGCCTTTCCTTTCCGCCTGAAGCTTCCTCACGTGGAACTTTCCAGGTCTACCATCAGCCTCCTGGTCGCCCTGGCGGGCCCAGCTACCGCCTGACAGTGTCCACTCTGGGCCCAGCTCTGGCCTCCCCAGGACCAGCTGCTGACTGCCGCTGGCTTCCCCAGGACAAGATTCTGCCTGCCTGCCTCCCAGCTGCGTCCACAGGCCCTGGGCCTCTGTCACACTGGCCCGTTGGGGCCCTAGCACACGCCTGTGTCAAACCTCTCCATACCCAGCTTTCCCCTCTCCCTGGCCTCGAGCCTAGCAAGGCTCTGATCCTCCCTCGCACCGGCCTGTCTGGGCCCAGCTCATGCCTCTCATGGACTCTCCCGGGCCAGCTCCTGCCTCCCGGCGGCCTGTCTAGACCCACAGCTTCCTCTCCAGGCCCTGCCTCCGCAGGCCTGGCTCCTGCCTGTGTTAGGCCCTTCTATGTCCAGCCTCTGCCTCTGCCTCCACCTCTGCCTCCCAGTGGACCCTCTAGGCCCAGCCCGTTCCTTCACCGTGGCTTCCGCTCAGGCCCAGCTCCTGCCTTTTTGGCAGCCTGTGTCCACAGGCCAAACTGCTGGCCTCCCAGTGGACCCCTTAGGCCAAGCCGATTCTACACGTGGGCCCCTAGGGCCCAGCTCCTGCCTCCTGTCAGCCTCTACTGGAGGCCCAGCCTCTGGTGGCCTCCCCAGGCGGGGATCCTCCTCTTGGCCATGCCCACAGGCCCCTGCCCTGCCTCCCCGCAGCCTGCTTTTCTCGGCTCCTGACCAGCTCCCGGCAGCCTTTCCTGTTCGCCTGAAGTTCCTCAAGTGAAACTTTCCAGGTCTACCATCGGCCTCCTGGTGGCCCTGACAGGCCCAGCTGCAGCCTGACAGTGTCCTCTCTGGGCCCAGCTCTGGCCTCCCCAAAACCAGCTGCTGACTGCCGCCAGCTTCCCCAGGACAAGATTCTGCCTGCCTGCCTCCCGGCTGCGTCCACAGGCCTTGGACTCTGTCAAACTGGCCCGTTGGGTCCCAGCACATTCCTCTGGCAAACCTCTCCGGACCTAGCTTTCCGCTCGCCCTGGCCTCAAGCCTAGCAAGGCTCTGATCCTCCCTCGCACCGGCCTGTCTGGGCCTAGCTCATGCCTCTCATGGACTCTCCCGTGCCAGCTCCTGCCTCCCGGCAGCCTGTTCAGGTCCACAGCTTCCTCTCCAGACACGGCCTCCACAGGCCTGGCACCTGCCTCTGATACTCCCCTCCAGGTCCAGCCTCCGCCTCCAACTCCACCTCCCAGTGGACCCTCTAGGCCCAGCCCGTGGCCTCACCGTGGCTTCCACTCAGGCCTAGCACCTGCCTGTGTGGCAGCCTGTGTCCACAGGCCAAGCCGCTGGCCTCCCAGTGGCCCCCTTAGGCCAAGCCAATTCCTTCTGGTGGCCCTCCCGGCCACAGCTTTGGCTTTCTGGCATCCTCTCCGGGCCCGGAACGTCTTCATGTCCACCTCTCTGGGCCCAGCTCTTCCTCCCGGCTGCTTCTATAGACCCCCTTCCTGCCTCGCCTCACAGCAACCTCTGTGGACTCCCCTCCCGCCCAGCTCCTGGCAGCCTCTGTAAGCCCGAAAGCTCAGTCCCTTGACTCAGGCCCTCCAGGTCCATGCAGCCCAGGTGTCACGGTGGCCTCTCCAGGGTCGGTTCCTGCCCTGCCAGTGTGTCTCCAGGCGCCAAACATCCTCGTGTCCACTTCTCCCGGCTCGGCTCCGGCCTCCTCCCGCCGGCCTCGGCTGGCCCAAACATCAGGTCCTGAATTCGGCCTCTCCAGGCCCATCTCCTGCCTTCCTGGTGGCCCCTCCTTGGCACAAAACATTCTGACGTGGTCCCCTCCGGGGCCATCTACTGCCTCCCAATGGGCCCCTCGGGCACAGCTCCTGCCTCCTGTTATCCACAGTGTCCTATTATCCACAGCGTCCTGTTATCCTCCTCCTGTTATCCACAGCCTCCCAGTGGCCCCCTCAGGCGAAGTGGGTGTCTACAGCCTGCCCTCCTGGGCCCAGCGTTTGCTTTCTGGCATCCTGACCAGGCCCAGATTGTCTTCATGTCAGCCTCTTGGGGCCCAGCTCTTCATCCCGGCTGCGTCTACAAACCCATCTTCCTGCCTCGCCTCGCAGCATCCTCTGTGGCCTCCACTCTTGCCCAGCTCCCAGTGGCCCCTCTAGGCTCGAAAGCTCGACTCAGGCCCTCCAGGCCCATGCAGCCCAGGCCTCACGGTGGCCTCTCCAGGCTCATCTCCTGCCCTCCCATGGCGTCTCCAGGCCCCAAACGTCCTCGCATCTGCTTCTGCCAGCCCAGCTCTGGACTCGTCCTACTGGCCTCGGCTGGCCCAAGCATCGGGTCCTGAAGTGGGCCTCTCCCGGCCCAGCTCCTGCCCTCCCTGCAGCCCCTCATGGGCAGAAAACGTCCCCACGTGGTCCCCTCCAATCCCAGCTCCTGCCTACCATCAGCCTCTCTGGAAGGGGCCTCCCCAGGTGGGGATCCTCCTCTTGGCCACACCCACAGTCCCATGCCCTGCCTCCCTGCAGCCTCCTGGCAGCCTTTCCTGTCCGCCTGAAGCTTCCTCAAGTGGAACTTTCCGGGTCTACCATCGGCCTCCTGGTGGCCCTGGCAGGCCCAGCTACCGCCTGACAGTGTCTTCTCTGGGCCTAGCTCTGGCTTCCCCAGGACAAGATTCTGCCTGCTTGCCTCCCGGCTGTGTCCACAGGCCTTGGCCTCTGTCACACTGGCCTGTTGGGGCCCCAGCACATGCCTGTGGCAAACCTCTCCGTACACAGCTTTCCCCTCTCCCTGGCCTCGAGCCTAGCAAGGCTCTGATCCTCCCTTGCATCGGCCTGTCTGGGCCCAGCTCATGCCCCTCACGGACTCTCCCGGGCCAGCTCCTGCCTCCCGGCGGCCTGTCTAGACCCACAGCTTCCACTCCAGGCCCGGTCTCCACAGGCCCGGCTCCTGCCTGTGCTAGGTCCCTCTATGTCCAGCCTCTGCCTCTGCCTCTGCCTCTGCCTCCCAGTGGATCCTCTAGGCCCAGCCTGTTCCTTCACTGTGGCTTCCACTCAGGCCCAGCTCCTGTGTTTGTGGCAGCCTGTGTCCACAGGCCAAGCTGCTGGCCTCCCAGTGGCCCCCTTAAGCCAAGCCGATTCCTCAGGTGGGCCCCTTGGGCCCAGCTCCTGCCTCCTGTCAGCTTCTACTGGAGGCCCAGCCTCTGGTGGCCTCCCCAGGTGGGGATCCTCCTCCTGGCCATGTCCACAGTTCCACGCCTTGCCTCTCTGCAGCCTCTTTTGGCTCGGCTGCTGGCCAGCTCCCAGCGGCCTTTCCTCTGTCGGTCCAAGGCCTACTCAAGTGGGACTTTCCAGGCCTACAGTCTGTCTCCCAGTGGCCCTGACAGTCCTTGCTACTGCCTGACAGTGGCCTCTCCGGGCCCAGCTTTGGACTCCCCGCAGCCTCCCCAGGACCAGCTGCTGCCTGCTGGTGGCTCCCCCAGGTCACGATCCTGCCTGCTTCTCGGCTGTGTCCACAGGCCCAGGTCTTCCCTCACACTGTCCTGTCTGTACCCAACTCATGCCTCTTGTGGACTCTCCCGGGCCAGCTATTGCCTCCCAGCAGCCTGTCCAGGCCCACAGCTTCCTTCCCGGGCCTGGCCTCCCCAGACCTTGCTCCTGCCTGTTCTAGGCCCCTCCAGGTCCGTCCTCCGCCTCGCAGTGGACTCCAGACCCAGCACATCGCCTCACTGTGGCCTCCACTCAGGCCCTGCTCCTGCCTCTGAGACAGCCTGTATCCACAGGCCCAGCCCCTGGCCTATTGCCATATCCAGGGATCTAAGGAGGAGGACCACAAGTGTCTAGCCCTGACTAGGCTGGAGTAAGTAGTGACGGGGAGCTGTGGCTTTAGCCTTGGGAAGACAGTGAAAACCTGGCTGCCTCTGATCCTCCCTGGGGCCTCTTGGGCACAGAGGTAGTAGCCTGTGGCAGACCGAGCCTGCCTGGGAGTAGGGAGTTGGCAGGGGAGTGGGGGCGGCTCACCTGGCAGGGCAAGTCTGCTCACTGCACTTCCTCTGGAGGTCATCGGGCTGTCCCGGGGGTCACAGTGCCCCTCATCCACAAGCCCTGACTGCCGCTCCAAGCAGTACACACTCTGCCTCTGCACACCTAGGGGTTGTGGGGTTCAGCCTGGGCCTGGCACCCAGGTGCCCACTGCCCAAGACCCAAAGTTACCATTTCTGCCAGAACTCTCCTGGAATAGCACCTGACTGCCCATGTCAGGATGAAGGCAGACCCCCACCACCACCTCCCCACTGTCCTCCTGCTCTCACGTGCCCCCTCTCCTACATAGCCTCCACTCTGACTGCCCTGAAGAGGTTGCAGAGTGTGGAGGTTTAGTGGGTTGGGTGCCCTGACCCTCTGCTTCCTAGCTAAGATGGCTAGGCAGCTCATTTGGCCTCTCTGAACCCTAGCGTCCTCTGTGAAGTTGGAAGAACAATCCTGCCTACCTCCAAGCCCTGGAGTGAGGACTTCATGTGGCCTTGCGTGTGTGGGCTCAGCCCATGCCCGGCATATCCTAAGAGCTCAATCCATGCCAGCTGCTGCTGGCAAGCAAACCCAGCCATGGCATCAAGGCTGCCCCACAGTCCACACCCTTCCCAATGGCTCAGAGAACATCTGGAGAGGAAATTGCATCAAGAGGCAGGCCCCGCTCCCCGCCCCCACCCCAGCCTTGGCATTGCTCCTGTCCTTCATACCCTCTTCCACTGCCCACCCTGGGTCTTTTCCACAGCCACGCTTCTCACTTAAATTCACTTCCATGCTGCCTGTTGAGACCCAGCCTCAAGACCCCCTCTGCTGGTGGCTCTGGGCTCTGCTTTATCTGATCGCCCAGGGTCTCAAGAGTAAGCCATCCCTCCCCTGAGCTGCCAGTCCCAAGCCCATCCCCCTTTCCTCACCAACAGATTCTGATACTGCTCAAGGCAGCAATGGGACCTACTGAAAACACCCTGAGGCTGCTCCCTCGAAACTATTGGCACTGGGACACACTCCTGACTGGAGAGAAACAGGCATGATACCCTTGCTGGGAGTCAGCCCTTTCCCTCCTTCCTGCCCGGAACATGGCAAGAAGCCTGGAAGGGAGGATGCCATCTGTGACAAGCAGGAGGGGAGGGCTGCTGTGGCAAGGATGGTGCAGCTGAGGGACAGTCAGCTCCAGGTCCCGCCAGCTTGGACTGTGCACCTGGGACTTCCTGCCTGAGACAAAGAACCCCTGTCTGTTCCGGCCACCAAAGGGCACCTGACTCTGCGTACACTCCTGCACGGTCCACCTGCGAGGCAGCCGATTTGCTGAAAGACAATCCCCCAAATGTCTTGGGATGCGAATGTGTTTGTTTGTTTCTCACGTTTGTCTATTTAAAGACACATGAATTATGCCAGGTGCAGTGGCTCACACCTGTAATCAATCCCAGTGTTTTGGGAGGCCAAGGCAGGCAAATCACCTGAGGTCAGAAGTTCAAAACCAGCCTGGCCAACATGGTGAAACCCCGCCTCTACCAATAAAAAAAAAATTAGCCAGGCATGGCAGTGCATGCTTGTAAATCCCAACTACTCGAGAGGCAGGAGAATCAATGGAACCTGGGAGGCAGAGGCTGCTGTGAGCCAAGATCGCACCACTGCACTGGGTGACAGAGCAAGACTCTGTCTCAAAATAAATAAATAATATAAAGCTAGCTGTATTAAATAAAACAGGTTTCCTGGCTTTGGAAGGCATCTATCCAGTTCTCCAGTTCTCATTTTGTCATCATAACAGCATTTTAAGGCTCTGGCTCTTCCCCTGCATGCCCGCCCCCTCCCTCACTTCTCCTTTCCCTCCTCCTCACTCCTCCTTCCCTCACCTCTTTCCTCCAAACAGTAATAATTTTAAAATCGCATTTTAAGGAATGCTCAAATGTCTCTATCTCAGATACCTGATTCTGAGACCCTGAGGACACTGGATGTCAATGATGGAAAGACTGAGGGGAAAGGGGAGGACTAAGAGAGCAGGAGACTGAGGTGGGGGGAAACGGTGGAGGGAGAGTGAGGGGCGGGGGGAGACCAAGGAGCAAAGGTAGACTGAGGGGCAGGGAGTAGATGGAGAGGTGAGCAGGGAGACCGAGGGGTGGGCTGAGACTGAGGAGGAGGGGAGCTTGAGAAGCAGGGGAGACAGAGGAGGTGGGAGACCGAGGGGCATGACCAAGGGGCAAGGGG